>LPNX010434052.1:0-15947 GCA_001517045.1 Pseudotsuga menziesii
AAGTAGGGTTTATTTTTAACTCCATTTTTTTTTTAAATAAATAGTGTGTTGGATAATTTATATTAGTATAACAGTATTATTATAATAATAATTACTAATACAGAATTAGAATTCTTGCTCTTAGTTGAAGTAATAGATTCTCTATTTGTTTAACTTTAATTGTTTTTATAATAAATGGAAATACTATTTATTATTTTAATTCTTTATATTATAAACTATTCTATCGATACTATGCTGTAAATAGTTTATTTATTTAGTTGTAAATATTTTTCTTAAGATTGTTTTATAAGAACAAAATATTAATATACTTCTATTCAGAGAAAGAATAAAAACTCTGTAATCTGTACAACTTAGTCTGATACAACAGAAAATAAATAACAACAAGAAAGCAAATAAACGTTATAAATACACATTACTTACAGTCCTGAATAGTTAACAGTAGTTTATAATAGTAGTTTCTTTACTTAAGTTTATTTTAGTAAAGAAGCTATCCTAAAACATAGGATGAAACTATAGTAAACAGTATGAAATTCTAGCTGATCCTTTACTATCTAATCTTCACAGTAGAGTTGAAAAGAAACAAATACACGGTACTAAGAATTAACTTTTCTTTCCTTTTCTGACTGTAGATAAATAACATTAAAGTTGTGAAAACACTTGTAGTAGATAAATAGGAAAACTCGGTTCAGAAGAATATTACTTCTCAAGACCGAGATACTGTGCTGGAGTACGGTCTGGTGATACCAGATGTGGAAAAACAAAGTAACTAACAACAGCTTTTAACTACTGAAAGCCTGAGATGCTAACTTCACTGGACTAACTAATTACTCAGACATATATATAAACATAACATGCATCATTTCATACTTAGTAAATGTAAAGAATTAAATGACAGAACCTGTTTCAAATGTGGAAAACAACAGCAATGGGAGGCTGTTCCTCCCTACCAATTCCTGGAGAGCGCTCAAACAGCGACTTCTCAGGACCCCCGAGCTTGCTCTGGTCTCCCTGGCTGGAACTAGGTGCAGCAAAGTATGATACTAGTCTTCAACTCAGTATTATCTCAGAACTATCAGTCAGTTCTCTCAGCCCAAAAAGCTGTAAATAAATTCAAGTTACTGCAGCAATCCACTCAACACACTTCCTTACTGCTTTTCCCTCTTTCCTCAATGAAATTCCTGAATAACATTCACCTGAATGAATTCTTTCTGGAATAAAATCTGAGTAGCCTCAGCTCTCTTCCTTGAGTACTTTTAAAGATTACCTAGGTCTTTGTTGGGTTAACTGTCATTTAATGAGCCACCTGCTCTGATTCCACTTTCTTGGGGAATCATGACCCCAAATATAGGGAAGTTGCCACCTGTAACTTAGGAAGTGTTTGAGGATGCTGCCACTTGTCCTTTTCCTTTCGACCTAGTTCCATCCACCAGTTTGACCAGTAACCTCTTTTAACAGCTCTCCCATGCTGTTGTCTCCATAATTTATTTATTATTAATAAAATATTCTGAATTACACTCCATAACTGTTGACTCTGCTGAGTCATCAATCCTTACTTAGGATTAAGTTTAACATAATGTCTCATAAATATAATAAAACAATTACATAATTTTACAAAATTGGGGTATGTGACAATGCAGCAGATGAAGGATGGTGGTGTGCAGCAGAGGGTGGAGTGTTTGCTGGGTGAGGAAGGATCAACGCTGGATGGTCCTCATGGAATCTAGAGGGGTCCCTCCGCTCCCTCTTCCTCCTGACCTGGAAGCTTTCAAGAGGTTGATTGCTTCCCATGGAAAGAGGAAAGGGAGGGTTTCTCAAAAATTCGTCAAGAAAGTTGATATCCCGTCAGTTGAGCTTCCTACTGAACAGATCTGTCGCTCGGTGCTAAATTTGGCTGAACAGGGGCTCATCGGGAAATTCATTGGCCTCTGTCCTTCTCTAAAGGAAATAGATGGTTGGGTGCAGAGAAACTTGAGGCCTCTAGTCTCAGATGGTATCCATAGCCATTTTGTAGGAAGAGGCTACTATGTGTTTGTTTTTGACTCTGCAGAGGATCAAGACCTGATCTTTCGAAATGGCCCATACTTCATGGGCCCTCAGGGGCTTTACTTGAACAAGTGGACCCCTGATTTTGACCCTACACAAGACGTCCTGTCTGCATTCCCTATTTGGGTAAGACTGCCGCACCTCCCTTTGCATTGTTGGAATTCAGAATCCATGGAAATTATTGGGAACAAGCTCAGTAAATATATCGACAGGGATGAAAGGAAAGACCAATTTTCTTGCGCAAGAATATGTGTAGAATTCGACTTGGAGATAGGCCTGCTCGAAGCAATCCAGTTAATAGTTGCAGAGTGGTCTTATATTTAGTAGTTGTATTATGAGCAAATTCCATTTAAATGTATATTTTTCAATGGCTATGGTCATTTTTCCCGAAACTGTAAAAGAAAATTAGAAGAGGTCACTATAATTGAGAAAGAAGACCAGTGGACCCAAGTCCAAAAATTAGGGTCCTAGAAAGAAAGGAAAAGAAAGTAAATCTGTGATAGGAGACTCTGCTGCTGGGAAAATTCCTAATTCATCTCAAGTTGTTGTCATCCCCAAGGCTTCACCCAATCTCTTTGCTGTCCTAAGTTCCTCTGAAGCTATCCTTGAAGAAGGCGAAATGCAGTAGTTTGATGTGAATGAGTTGGATTCTGAAGAAAATACTGTTTCAAAGGATCAAGCTGGTCCATCACTCTCGGCCCCTCCCTTGGATGGTAGCTCCCCCCACTCTTATCCTATTGATTCTATCTCTCCTCCTTTTTATACAGGTATTACTCAGAAGAAGCAAGGTGTCAGCTCTTGTTCTTCAGATGATGATTCTATTTATCAACTCTCCAAAAAAGCTACTAGAAAGTCTAAGAAGGAGATATGGGAAGAAGAGGTTGAAAGGCTTAAGACTCAAGGAAGTCAGGCCATAATCGAAATGTCATACGGGAGAAACAAGAGAAATAGCCCCCCTAAGGGAGTAATTACTCCCTCTCCATTGGGTAAGTAATGCATATTACCTCTTGGAACTGTAGGGGATTGGGGAACCCAATCAAAGCTGAAGCTGTCAAAGATTCAATGAAATTGGCTCCTTAAGAAATCCTATTGCTCCAAGAGACCAAGATTGAGGAGGAAGCTCTGCTTCTCATAAGCAAAAATAACTGGAAACTGAATTCTGGCAAAGTTGTCAGCGCCAAAGCTTCCTGTGGGGGACTTGCAACACTGTGGTGTGAAGAGAACTTCCAGTTAAATAAATGGTATGCCACTCAACATTGTATCTTTTCAGATCTTTTTCATTACACCAGTAAGACCACTTATTCCCTTTTTAATCTCTACGTTCTAGTCAATTATATGGAAAAAAAGAATGCTGGCAATCGTTATCCGATTTTCTTGAGCTCAATTGTCTGGTAAATATAATTTTAGCAGGCGATCTCAATATTACATTAGCTCCGAATGAAAAAAAAGGAGGTTTGCGTGGAAAAGACCATCTACAAGATACAGTGGAGGAATTGATCCAAGTTTGGGACTTGAACGATTTAAAACCCAAATATTGGCGTTTTATGTGGTCCAACCATAAAGTGGAGGTCGCTAGCATATTTTCCAGGCTCGATCGGTTTCTTGTGCACAGTTCTTTGATGGATGGTAAATCGATTATTTCCTCTAAAATTTTACCTAAGCTCTTGTCAGACAATCATCTTATTACAATACTGTTTGAAAAAGAAGAGGAACTCGACCCTATTCCATTCTGATTTAGCCCACTCTGGATCGAAAGAGAATGGTTTATGGACACTGTATCTCAGGCTTGGTCCCTATATGTCGATGGTTCTCCCAGTTTTGTCTGGGAACAAAAATTGAATCAAACCAAAATTGTGTTGAAGAAGTGGGTCAAAACGCCTCTCCCTTCTCCATCGACCAACAGGAAGGAAAGAGTATCTGAGTTATCTGCATTTTGATTTGGAATGGAAAACACTGAAATTACCACTTCCCATATAGCCCTGCCAAACAACTTGCCTAGTTAAAAACTACTCGATCTTTTAGGCAGGTGGAGGAGCATCTTAGGCTGAAGTCTCGAAGTCTCTAGCTGAAGGCTAGGGATAAGAACACTTCATTCTTTCATTGTCAGTGCAGGGCTAGGCTCTCCCGAAATCATATTTTATAAATCTCCAATGAAGATGGGGTCATCATTAAAGGCCAAGAACTTCTTAAACAGTCAGCTAATTGGTATTTTCAGTTGTTGTTTCAAGATGATGTCTTTTTTTATGAGGAAATGTCTACTGATTTCATGAATAGTGTCCCTTCTCTGGTCAGCAATGAGGACAACTATGAACTAATGAAGCCTTTCTCGGAAATGGAAATTGTTGATGTCATTTGGGCTATGGATTCTGACAAAGCTCCTGGGCCATATGGCTTTTCTATTCATTTTTATAAATTCTGTTGGCCCATCATCAAATCTAATCTGCTGCATATGGTATCTTCCTTTCAGAAAAAAGAAAAAATGTGTGGGTGTACCAACTCTACATTTCTCGCCCTCATCCCTAAAGAAGTCAATCCTTTTTCCTTCGTTAGGTTTCGACCTATTTCTCTGTGTCATACTTCTTATAATATTTTAGCCAAACTTTTAGCTAACAGATTCAAGCCCTTGCTAGGTAAGCTGATCTCTCCTCTTCAGGGGGGATTCGTAAAAGGAAGACATCTAGTGGATAATGTAATCCAAGTACAAGAAGCTCTACATTCAAGTTTCCTAAGGAAAGAGAAAGGCATGATTATAAAGCTAGATATGAAGAACGCCTTTGACTGAGTAAAACTTCCTTTCCTATACGACGTTCTGCTATCTTTTGGTTTTTTCTCTGAATTTGTAAATTTGATCAAAGCTTGTACAGACAAGCCTTGGATTGCACCATTAGTCAATGGTAGACCTACTGATTTCTTTAAAGCCACCAAAGGCCTCCATCAAGGTTGTCTAATGTCTCCCTTCCTATACATCTTGATGGCTGAAACTCTTATTTGAAAAAGGAAGTTGGGTATATCCCGGGCATTAAGATTGCTAGGGGTGTGGATCCTATCAAACATGCTCTTTTCGCAGATGACTCTCTTCTCCTAGGAGGGCCTCTATGAAAATTACTTGGGATTTCAATGTTATCCTTCAAAATTTCTGCCAAAGCTCAAGTGCTTTGATAAATAAAAATAAAAGTGCAGTTTACGGATGGAATGTAGAACATTTGGCTCTTCTTCGAATACCATATTTCTTTGGTTTCCCAGGCTTTGTCAAGTGGGAAAAGATTAAGTATTTGGGGCTTCCCTTAACTCTTGGTTCATCCCCTCCTTCTCTTTGGCTTGATGTGTTGGCTAAGTTAAAGGCAAAAATAGCTTCTTGGGGTGGCCAGTGGCTTACTAAGGCCAGTAAATTGATCTTGATTAAATCAGTCCTTTCAACATTTCCTATTTTCCATTCCACTCTTCTTCTTGCCCCAAATTCTATCTCGGCCCATATTGCTAAACTTTTGAGAGACTTTATTTGGAATGGAGGGAAAGGTGGACAAGATAATATGCATTTGGTAAGTTGGGAGGTACTCAAGCGATCCATTTCAGAAGGTGGTTTACAAATTCGTGATCCTGGTCTTGCTATTCTAGCAATGACTGACAAGTTGATTTGGCAGCTATTTGTGGATTCTAAGCACCTTGTCAGCAGAATTTTTAGGATGAAGTATCTAAATGGTGGCTCATTAAGAAATATTTCTTCTTCTAACACACCATATGTATCAACTATTTGGAACTCCTGCAGGAAAGGATTTGAATTTTTTAATCATAAGCTTTTTAGAGTCCCTGGCAATGGGATGAGGACCCTTCTCTGGGAGGATAAAATATACGAAAAACCTCCCCTCTCCTCTATCCTTCGGTTATATGAGTTAATGAATTGGTGTAAAAATAAAGGCCTGCTACGTTTGGTAGACATCTACTCTTGGGACAATGAAGGTTATTGGGTAGGATGTATTTTTCCAGAACTCCCAGCTCGATTTAATTCCCAAAAAACAATGTTGGTCTCTTTCCTCTCTAGCCTATCTCCTGTTCATACCTCTCAAAAATATTGCTGGGGTTGGGGTCTCGATGGAATTTATTCAGCATCCAAAGCTCTCAGGTTTCTTCAACCAACCCACAAGTCTTGCTTTTCTCCTGCGATCTGGGAAATTGTATGGCATTCTTCCTGTCTTCCGAAGGTTAATTTTTTTGTTTGGTTGCTATTGAAAAACAAGACTCTGACAGGTGAAAATATTCTTAAGCACGACTTCAATGGCCCATTCCGTTGTTGTTTCTGCAAGTCAGCCTTGGAGACTTTCGATCATCTCTTGGTTGAATGCGATTTCTCTAGAAAAGCTTGGGCTATGGTTATTCACGGTGTACAATTAACTCTTCCAATTCAATGCTCTGTAAAATATCTTTACATAGTATGGCATGAACGACGTCCTCCAAAGCTAAATGCTGCAATACTGCACAAACATTGACATTCGATATTGAAATTCATGTTGTGGTCTTTGTGGATAGCTAGGAATAATTGTGTTTTCAGCAACCAGCATCCGATATTTTAGATTATAGCTATCAAGTCATTACCGTGGTTAGCTGACTCAATTGGACATCTGATGTCTTCCTTGCCAGCTTCTCTGCGGTTGGGTTCTAGTTCACATGCCTTTGGGAAATCTTTGATTAAACCTTTCTTGCTCCCTTCTTGGAGGTTTCGTGGAGATAAAGATGCATTTAATTCATTTTGGTTGAGCTCATCATCAACAGCTATTTTTTTTATGGTGCTTCCAAAGGGAACCCCGGGGTCTCAGGCGCTAGTGGCTTGGTTATCTCTCCGGACAGATTGTTCACTTTCAGGTTTAGTTGGGGGCTTGGCACCATGTCTAATAATCAGACTGAAAGTTAAAGCCTGCTCTTGGTGACTCAGTTGGCTAAGGAGAAAGGATTCAAGTCTATTCGAATTTATGGCGACTCTGAAATATTGATAAAAGATTTAAACTCCTCTGACAGTCTTAAAAATTCTTCCTTGATTATAATTCTGCAGAGAATTAGGAGAATTTTGAAAGACTTTGATAAGTTTGACTCCTTCCACATCCTCTGGGGCTTAAATACTCCGCAGATGCCCTGGAAAACAAATCATGTCTTCTTCCACAAGGATTTCTTAGTATCAATGGGGAGCCTAGTTATTTTCATCCAATTGCGTAACTTCATGCAGTTGTAACTAGGTTGTTTGGGTGATCCTCTCCCTCACTGAAATGCTCTATTAAGTCTGAGGCTCCTTCGAAATCTGTAATTAGGTTGATTGGTTATTGCCAAAAAAGACCTGTATTCTTTCTCTTAATAAAATTACCCGTTTTTGTAAAAAAAAAAAATAGTTACCTATTTATTACTATTTTATTGTTGTAACAATATCAAATCCATATTGAAGTTGTACCTGCAAAATATCACTGCAAAACAAACCAATTCACAATCATATGTCAGTTCAAGCCTTTCCACCTTGACATGTACACTTTCTCATAGTCTGTCACACCTGGATAGACTTCTCTGCACAAAATTTAGAGGGAGAAAGGCTATCATTCCAGGATTTATGTAGAAACTCAGGTGCTTCTAGTGTACAATGGAGATTGGACAAGACTTGTTGCTAGCCTGAACAAGGCTATTATACCATGTAAGGTTTGTCGTTACACCAAAACCTGCAGATATTGATGAACATTTGAAACCAAGAAAAAAGGCCCTATAATCGAGAGATTCCCAGAGGTGCAGCAGTTATACGATGCAGTTGTATCGATACTCCAACATTATAAGGTTTATCGTTACACCAAAACCTGCATATATTGATGAACATTTGAAACCAAGCACAAGGCCTTATCATTAGGAGATTCCCAAAGGTGGGATGGTTATACCATGTGGTTGTACCAATACTCCAACACCCCCATTCTGACGTAGCTCGAGGGAATTGAACCTGAGACCTATGCTCTGATACCATGTTCAATTTGTGAACCTATTGATGTACAGGAAAATGAGAGCAATTGTGAAGTGGATTATGCAGTGGTATCTCAAGAACAATGTACATTGAATAAGAAAAATTTGAGACAAATATAATAAGAATTGATCAGTAAATTACAACATTAATCTCCATTCATTAATCAATAATACGATGATTATACAATAAATAGAATTCGAATGCCATGGCTAGGATTTGAATCCACCATCTCAAGCTGACTAAATAGATAACTAAAGTTGACTGAATAGATAACTAGGTGTGTCTAAATCACTGCATGGGAGCCACTAGTCTAAGTCATGATGTCTAAATCAATCTGCAATAAGTTAAACTAATGAGGTAGGTGGAAAAAGGTGCCACTTCCCCATGAAACCATGCAATATTGGTGCTAGACTAACTAAGAGTGATCTAACTGATTGTAACTAGAGGTTGACTAAGCATATCTACCTACCTACCATAAATAACTGATGGAGTCTACCGGTGGCACTCAGAGTGGCCTCCTATAATGTAGGGATTGGTCTCAGAGGCACAAAAACTCATGCATGAACATGCAGTAAGTGGAAGTTAACCTTTATATGTGTTCCCCACACTCTAGTACAATAATAATGTCTCCCTAAGTTAGGAAAGATGATCAATTAACTATATATGGACAAGGGAGGATTAATTAATCCTAACACAAAGTCAGAAGACAATCCACGTCCTCTCAATTGTGTGCTTATAGAGTCTTATGTTTAACAACATTGTTTATCATTACTTTATGTTGTCTTGATACTTTTTAATGGCATGTAAATTTATTGTCCCATTGACATCCCTTGAGAAATTGTTCTTTTGTTTTGTTCTTGTTTTTACAACTCATCCAAAGAAACAAGATGGTGAAAAAATGGACTCTATGCATTCAAATATCGTGTTATCCCAACTAGGGACAAGAAAGCATTGAATATGTATTGCACAACCATGATTCAAATGAGGCTTTTCAAAGAAAAAGAGAGATATGTGGAATGCAAATGAACAACGAAGCTTACTACATCGCCCTTATAGAAGGGATACAAACAACCAGAATGTACAGTTCCAAGAGATTTCTGTCTACACCAACTCTGAAATTCTATGTAACCAAATGAAAGGAATCTACCAATTTAGAAAAGAGTATTTAAAACCACTTCATATAGAAGCAAGAATCATTGTGGTTGAATTTTATTTCTTTACGGTAATCCACCATTCAAATATTAAGAGGATCTACGTTGATCTACTTTCTGGGGCAATGTCAACACTAGGGGGGTGTGAAAAATGAAATGGTACCAACATTTGTTGCATCAAAATTTAGCCTTGTACAATGTTACATTTCTCCGATATATGTGTATGTTTTGTTGTTATATTTGTTTTGGTGTCACTCATAGTACGGATCTTTCGATAAAGAACAATGTTTTCCTCACTGTGTAATGGTTGGCCTCTCTTGTTTGGGTGGTATGTACATGAATGAACTATATAATACTAAGCTGAAGAAATTTGAGATTTTCTTTTGTCGTATGAAGAGTTTATTAATGCTACATGTTTCAAGAAAACAAGTATGCACTCTAATTGACAATAGTTTATACATAGACTCACGATATAGGAAGCACATATAAGGACCATCCAAGGAAAAATGTTAATGAGCTCTATTTCATAGGTTTGTAAATTCTGCAAGAAAACCTTCACAAAGTAGATTATCATCCCAAAATGACTTGTCAAGTGAAATATACAACATGCCATATTAGTAGCTACAACCATGACATACATGATACGACAATTAGAAATGAGTCACATTTGTCTACTAATAAATGGAGCCCTATTTTTATCCAAGGCTAGAGAGAACCTCACTACACCCTATATGGGTCAAGCTTCTAGTGTTACCCCTTAATTTCTAGTTGTTAGGCTTACCCCATCAAATAAGATAATAAATTTCCCTTAAGATAGTTTCCAACATTTGAACTCCTCCATTTCCATTTGAATTTGCCAATTTCCCCTTTGATTAGGCTTCACAACAATATTTCTTGGTTGAATATTGTCTCTTTGAAGTAGATTTTAAGCTAGTTTCTTTCGTCTTGCCCTATGACTTGGATATTATACCCTTGAACTCATTTTACACTAGAAATATCTAGAATAAGGCCATGATCTTTCGAAGTTGTGGCTTGCAAGGATATTTCCAACAAAAATATGGCCTTCCTTTTATCAATCCATATTTTCTAGTAGACAAATTTAGGCATTGTTGCTCAGGCCTTTTTGAGAATTGGATTTTTTAAGAAGGTGCCACTCTATTTTTTTGTGCCAAATTGTAAAAATTTCATTCCAGGATTAAGGAAGAATCATTCTATGAACAATTTCTTTGAAAGCAAACTTCCATAGTTGATTTGTGAATGTGCATTAAAAAAAGAGATGACAGTGAGTTTTAGATGCTAAAGCACACAAGACATGGCTTTTTAGGCACAATTTTGATATGATTTTGGCTAGTTGTCATCTTAACATTCAAAGTTTGTAATCTCATCAATTGTAAATTGCTACTGAAGAGTTTATTGTCGTTTTTTAATCGATCTAAAATCTGAAGTTTGCAATCTAAATAACAAATATAACAATTTTAAGAATTTGTTTTCTACTAAATTCAGACAAAAAACATATGCAGGAATTGTTCCACCTTTCATTAACAAGTACACAAAAAATTACATGACTGGTTCATAAGAAAACAAAGACTTCATACAAGTACTGGCCCAAAAAATTCTACAAGTGATTCCACAGAGTCCTCTCTTGCCTCGGTGAAAGGGGTCAAGTAAATACCACGAAGTGGATAAGACAGATCAACAAAATAAGGAGAAATATCCTAAATCTAAGAGATGAATGCTAACTATCCTACATAGGATTAGTAATAAAATCCTTCCATTTAGAAAATACACCCACATTTCTGTCAGATCTGGATAATTGGCATGTTCAAGATGTAATTGCGGTTTACATAAAAAAGATCTATCTTTTTTGAACCAAATATTCGACCAATTGTTTGAAAATCCTTGAAAGTTAGCTCCAAGTTGAGTTGGAGTCAAAATAAATAATCTAAACGAAGAGATATCCAATTGAGTAACATCTTGGATCATATCTACTGATTGATCTCATTTCTCCTCCTCCTCAACAATCTTTAATTTATCTGGGTTTAATTCTGCCAACTCATGAAAAGTATTCATGCCTAACGTCTCCATGTAATCATCAGTAAGCATCCATTGCTTAACACTGATTTTTGACCCTTTTCAATCATATGATTGACACCATCACAAGCGAGTTCCCAAGACTTAATTGGTAATCGGATCCTTGTTAGTTTCATTGAATCTAAATGGGGAAGATACCGAGGAGCATTTTTTCATGTGTGTTTTCCATTAACCCAGTTGTTTATAAGCTGAATAGGATTTCTTCATTCTATCTACATGATCAATAAGAAGATTTGACAAATTATCAAAAGCATTATAGTCATCATGTACTTCATTTATCCCCTGAAAGAACAAGATCTGGGTATTTCTCAAATTATCATTGCAAGAAAAATATTCATTCTTGAACTCCTCTGTAGTTAATTTGAAAAATGAAGAAGATGCAATACAATCTTTATTTTGTTCCATTCGTATTTTCATATCAACAATATTAGAAGTCTGTTGAATCACCTTTGCTTTTGTAATGTCCTTCTGTTGTGACAATTGTTGGATTTGATCTTATGCTCCCCACAATTCTGAATGATATTGAGCCTGGAGCTATTATGTCTAGCTGACTAGATTCTCTTGTAGAGTCTCCTTCTCACTTTGTAGTATCACATTCTTTTCTTTCTCTTCTTCCCCCAATGTCTTATTCAAAATAGATACAAAATCATAATTAACCCCTGCAAAGGCTCCCATAGCTACAACCACTTCTATAACTTCCCTTTGAGGATAATCAATGGGTTGTTTCCATATAATCTGATTAGGAACTGATCCATGAAGAACTTGAACTTCTCTGCTTCTTTTGGAACCCCTACTTAGTACTACCTTATGTTTCTTACTAAAACATTAGTCCCCTAATATTACCACAACATATTCACCAAAACATGTTGACTCTTCAATTGTAGAGGTTAAAAGCTATGTTGTGATAACAATGGGAAATGATTGGTTAAGGGTAGAAGGAGTTAACTAAGTAGAATCTTGAGGAATTGTCAAAATCATTTGAGCCTTGGTGGTTATTAGAAAGTCACCAACAAGAGGTTGAGTGGTTTGGGTAGAGAGATACTGTTGTGATTGTAAGGGAACAATAGAAGTATCACCCTCAGTCAACTGTAGATTCTGCTAGTGATCTAAGAGGATCTCCCATTTGATCAATTTTCATATTCATCAATTACTTGAGCGAAGGTTACAATTTCATAGTTCTCTCCAAGAGATTTTCAATGATACTTATTTTGTCAAGTCTGGACCTCAAATGACTAAGTTACAACAATTTGAAGTTATTGCGTTTGAGCAGTCGGGCGTTGGGAGTCAGGATGGTTTGGTTGGAATTTTGTTGGAAACGCTGGCTACAGACCCTTGACATTGGATTGTTAGGAGCGAAAAGTCGGTAGGTTTACATGTCACTATGTTTTTTCAGGCCGACTGCCGACTCCCGGATGGAAGAACTGTGGAAAAGTTGCGAGTCGAGGCTCGACAACATTTTGGTTGTGGATTTAGCATCACTGACTGCTGACCCTCGACGTCGATCAGTCGAATTCAACAACATATTAGTCAGTAGCCTTGTAGTTCGGCAGTGGAAAGTTGGCAGCAGGGAAATCGACGTTGAGACATTGCAGATCAACGGTCTAGATTGGTTGATGATATATTTGATCAACAGTTCTAGTTTATTCTAGGGATTTCAACTATGGATTTGGTTTTTCTGGATTTGTAGATATTTTTGGATGAGTATCTTTGGATTTGATCCACTATTCATGCCATTTTATTCCTGATTTGGGTAGGATTCTTATCGTTTAGGTTATCTTGGACATTGAGATTGATTTTGTTTGAAGTTGGTCACTTTATCCACAAATCTCTATTGGTCAATTCCTTTGATTTAACAGCTGCAGACAAGGTTGGTTAGGACAAGAACAAGCACGAGAGGACAAGCAGAACGAGCATATCAAGCAAAGATATATAGATAGAATTGGTTATACTTTCATTCACATTGTGGACTGCTTGTGGTTCCCATGCTTGAGGATGTAGCATTGTACATGAATGCTTGAGGTATCACATTGGGTAAATTTTTGTTCTTAAGCACATTCTTGTCTCTGTAAATTCTCAATTTCATTGTAAGATTTTCATTTGAAGAAATAATCGATCGGTCACAATGAAAGGTGACCCAGAGACATAGGCATTTTTCCCAACTCCATTATCAATTTCCCGTCTTCAATTTTGTGGTTGCAATTCTCCGTTGAATCATTTTCCTTAAGCTTATTACGTCCTATTAATTCAACATTCTTATTCACTTCATTAATACAACATTTGACATAGTTCACATTTTATTTTCTTCTTTGGTTAACTATAATCATCCTCACATTTTCCACATCATATAGGAAGCTTTTGGTTGTTGAGAGGTGATACCATCAACTAAAGGATCCAAAGTGGTGTGACGATCGTGGGGAGTACCATCAAGATTCATAGTGTGAGTATCTGATTCAGGGGGAATGGGAAGAGATCATGAATTTTAAGGTGAATTGGAAATATATTGAGTGGTGGTATCTTCTACAATAGGAACATTTGTAAAACCATTAACTGGAGATAGGTGAGAACTAAAAATAGTCACAATATCATTGATAACCTTAGTGTCTTTAGAAGCAAAAGACTGTTGAGGTTCTAGAGTAATTGGAGTTAGATTAATGACCTCTACAGGCTGTTATTTTTCTAGGTCAATAATGTCATTGGTAGATGTTTGAGGAGGAAGTCCAACTTCTTTAGCTTCTCCTTTAATCCTAACAGATATATTAGGTGCAATTTTAGGAATAGGAGCGAAATGGTAAATTGACTGAGGAAAAACAACTGACTTACCTTGAAGTATCTAAGTTTTTTGAATTAATGTGTTTAAATTCTGAATAGGAGAGGAATGCTAAGAGGTAAACGCAAGATACTTGCCTTGCTTCTTCTCCAACTTTTATTGAACTTTAGACTTGGCTAGAGCAGGACTAGACACTGTGGCTTCATTGGCTGTCTGCATTGCTTCTTTAACAATATTTTCTTAATGATGAAAGAATTTATTTCTTTCCTCTAACACCATGAGCTTCAACTGTTTTTGAACCTTATGTATAAGTATTCTCTAATATGGATCAACCACTTTATTCATAACTTCTTCAAATCTATGTGCACCCTGATATAAAGAATCATTTGGTTCTTGCTTGTGTACATAGGAGTTCTTTAAATGAGCTCGAGAAAAAAGATCTAGTACAAACCCTTTAGGGTTGTGCATTCTTTTATGTGCAAATCCTAAATTCAAACAAACCATCTCCTTGGCAATAGTACAACGAGATGCATTTTAAATTACCAAATGCACAATATATAAAGGGAATTTGGCATAATTACGCACTTATCCTAAGTATTGACTCGAATTACTGACATCAGCATCAACACACCAGCACACTCTTGACATCAGCATCAACATGCCAACACACTCCTTCAATTAAGGAGGCCAACTAAGCCTTCTCCTTCAATCAGGGAGGTTATCCGGGCTTCCTCCTTCAATTAGGGAGAAAATCAAGGTTGGTCTGCTTGTCAGAAGTACACCAATTAGTTAACTGAATTTTGTTTCACCTAACAATTAGTTAAGTTGAATTGAAAAGGCGCCTTCCTCATCTATTTGTCTATTTTGGGCTGCTTTGAGTTAACTGGAGCGATTTAAGCTGCCTTCAAGAACTTCTGGTGACTTAGTTGAGTTTATATCACTTCATTGGAGCTGACTTGAGTTAGATATGTGCCCCCACCTACTGATTGATATGCAGTTGAGTTTTATTCAGTTAGAATCAGTCATTACTGCCTCTGATTCAGTTAGGGCTCAGTTAGAGTCAATTATGGTTGTGATTAGTGATTAACTGATGTGTTTACTGTGGCTAACTGACAACTAAGCCACTCTCATGTTACCAATTCGAATGACCTCCTTGGGATTCAAATTGTCTTGCTATTCATGCAAGTGTATCACATTGTATCTCTACTTTTTATTATTGAATACATTCATACAACTGCAACTCCTAATTGCAGTGTGTTTCATGTCAAATTTATTGTGCTATTGATTCTGAATCTCCGTGAGATGTTCCTTGGTCCCAAGATTACTGTGACTCAATTTTCACACTGGGAATGTCATTAGTCGTGATTCCCATCAATAATAGTATGGAAGGAAACTTCAACAAGTGCCATCCTACCAGGAAGAATTATAAGTAAGAGATGTACTGATTTACTACCCCATATCCTAAGATAGGTGAAGTATTATGTGGCATACCAATCACCCATAGTTGAAATCAAAGAAAGATCATTTTCAAAAATCCTGGGAGCATTTTTCTCGAAAATGGAAAAATGAACAACACTGATGAAATTGTTGCAAATATCATTGATATACGACTTGTAATTATCTACCCACAAAATCGAGCAATAGATATGGATTGGAAGATTTTCCCTTGTCCAATGCCAATTCATAGCGGGATAGGCAAATAAAGCACACACAATATCTAATAAGATAAGTCGAAAGATAAAAATTAGGTTTTCTAGTAGTTGGAGATTTTTGTGCTTGAACAATGGCTTCCTTAAATGTAATAGAAAAATATGTTCCAAATTGAATATTTTACCTGTAGTTTCTATATAACGTTCCAAAGGAGTCCATTCCAATTTAAAATATTGACATTTTTTGTGCCATAAAATCTACA
>LPNX010434087.1:11612-29351 GCA_001517045.1 Pseudotsuga menziesii
GTCCCAATTTCCAAAGATAAAACAACATACATAACAAAGACAAAAATAATTACTATGACAATGTTTATAATTGTTGTAGTAACAAATACAATGTTGATATTATGTCATAAAATAATTTAATCAACTTAACATCTAATACAACCTATAAATAATATTAATATAAATTATGTAGGATTCAAAGGCTATGACTTTCCTCATTTTGAAGGAACTCAATCTAGCAAAAGTTCTAAATTTTAGATCTAACCCATCTAGTTGTAATTGAGATGTAATATTTCCTCTAGATCTAATTGAGAAAGTAGTTCATTGGATTAATTATTCCAAATTTAATGGAATAGTTCTTTGAGTTGATTTTTCTAGATTTAATAGAATACATGTTTAGAGATTTCCAAAAAAAATCAATGTGGATGAAGTCCTTGTAATAGAATATTTCCAAATTTAATGAAATATGTGTTCTTAGAGGACCCACATGTCTAGGGCCATAAGGGAAATGGTGAATGCGAGAGGTTTCTCCAAGAAAAGAGTTAAAAGGGAGGATCAGGAACACCTAGAACACATGGAAAGAAGGGCGAGCAATGGCAAACCATGTCCAAATGCAAGAAAACTTAAGTAGGAGCTTGGGGATATGATGGAGGATCAGGGTTCCACCAGAACTCGGGAGACTCATCATACTCACATTCTGGGTATGCTCTAAAGCATGGAGGAACTTGTTCGCTTGACCATCGAAGATTGTGCAATGGGAAACATGCTTGAGATCTGGAGGGAGGCTATGTTGGTTGCTAGGATTGATTAATTGGAAGGTGACATGAGAGGGCTTTCCCAAAATCAGGTCACATCAGATGAAAATATCAATGCTAAGCTTGATACCCTAGCAATGGACATCAAAAGAATGCAATTGAGCAATGACACCTTGTCACACTCTTTGGCTGCGCATATGGCTCAAGGACATGACTTGTAGGCGAATTACTAGTTTAGTCATGTTCCTATTAAGAAATTATTTATCCTATCTTTCATGTTTCTAATGATAAATAGAGAGTTGCTTCATACCATGGACTTGCAATAAAATTTAGCTATTGGTTGGAAACTTAGAGACAAGTTTTCTTTTTACATTCTTTTTGCAAATGATAATCCTAACCCCTAGCCTCTCAAAGACATTTTAATAAAAAAAACATTTTCAAACTAGTAGCTTATAGGGTTATTTTGGTTGACTAAAAGCTATATGAGTATAAAAGCTATATGAGTATGAACATTATCCTTATACATTTTTTTCCTAATTTTAATATAGGATTGAAACTTAAATAAATAGATTCAAAAATATAATAAAAATTCCTTATTTTTAAAAATATATATATATATATTAAAAATACAAATTATAAAAATTACTTATTGAAATTAAAATGACACTTTTTGAATTTCCTTCCTCCCACCATCAAACCTTTCTCATCATGATGCACAACAAAACCACCTCACAAAAACCAACAAATGGCCCTCAAAGAACCCACATGTTGAGGGTTTAAAAGCACTTTAAACCGCAGGTTTGGGAGCGCCTTTTCTCAACTATAGCCTGTACAATGCTTTTTGGATCAAGTAAAGTTAATAATAACAATGTTTTCACCAATTAGCTTTTTTAAGAATTTCATTATTCTTAAGTTCCAATGCTGATGATTAGTTAGATTACATACTTACATAATCCAATCATAAATGTATGCATATGAAATTACATGTATTAAAATAAAATATAAGTAAATGTAATGGGATGTTTTCTTCTTACGGTATAAACAACAATTAAATTTTATTGTTTTATTATTTTTGGAAGTTCTAAATTAAATTTTATTGTTTTATTATTTTTGGAAGTTCTAACGATGACGAGTTAGAATGCATATTTACATAGTCCAATAAATTATGTGTATTTATAAATTACCTCGGTTAACATATATGCAAAACAAAAAATATTATATTTATTATTTTAGATAGTTTTAATCATTACTCTTTTTATTGTTAAAATTATTATATATTAAATTTATAAATTTTCAAGTTATAAATTTACATTAAATTAATACATTAATAAAAAATAAAAACAATACTATTATTTTTATTTTCTATAGATTTGTTTTTGTTCTTGTTAGATATGTTCCTCACGCAAAGTTATAATATTATAAATTTTGGTGCTTGTGTCAGGGTTATATAGGTCTTATTTGGAGGACGCTGTCTTAACTGGTTTCTCTCTGGAGTAGAGACTGCTCTTTCTTGGCAGCCGTAGCTTCGACTGGGTTTATTGTTGATTATTATTGTTTGATTGAGCGGAGATCGATTCCCACTTACGCATCTGGTTCCTATTGCCGGTGTTTATTTCATGCAACATTGTGGTTTCTATAGCTTTTTCTTGGAGGTAAGCTCTGACTGTTTTAACAGCTTTCATTTGAAGTTTGTTTTTGATGGTTACCGGACATATGGATTGGGGTCGATGTGCTGTTTACTGTTTCGGTGAGTTATTTATCTGAGCACTTAGGATCTATTTTTGGGGATTCTTGACTTTTCTCCGTAGCTTGAAGGATCTTGGATCTGGGTTGGGGATCATCTTTGCTTTGATTGTTATGTCGCTTCGGGCGATGAAAAATCAGGCACGCACTCTGCCAGGCTGTCTGAAATGTATTAAGCAGGGTTTAGGAGTTGAGAAGAGGGTTTCGACGACTTATGTGCCTTTGCAGTTTAGCCCGGGAGACATGGGAGTGTCTGTTATCGGTTCGGAATTTGAAGTCGTTAAACTTGATTCTGTTTTGGATGGGGTTATTCCTGTTTCTGACCGTCTGAATGGCGGAAAGTTGGGTGGGCGATCGAATGATATTTGTTCGTTTGTGTTGAGTCTTATATCTGCTTGTCTTGTCGGTTCTGTTCCGTCGGGACATTTGTCATGTTTCAGGATGGGTATAGGTGAGGATAAACGTGTATCTGTGATATATTCTCCGGTGAAGGTTATGGGAGATAGGGATTTGTTATGTATGGGTCCTATGCACGAGGATTACAATCCTGGTTGTTCGGAGTCTGGGAGTTTCCAGGCCTCTGCGTGTTTGGAAGGCGGAGTCAAGAGAGGTGGGCAGTTTAAACCTATCTCTCAGTCGAATGATCTGTATGCAGCGGAGATGAAACCGTTGGTCACAGTTTCTGATGCGTCCTTGGTAGCTGGGTCTTGTGATTATGGGACAGTGCCTTTGGTTGTTAAATCTGTACCGGAGGGTTTTTTTCCGAGGGGTATTGATGAGGTTAAGGATGTTGGTGCTGATCCTTTGTTCGCTGTGGAAACGAATATTTTTTCGAAACCATTTCTTGCCATTTGGATTCGGAGGTTATTAAGACAGGGCAATGTTCTACATGCCCTGGGAAAAGTATTTTGGTTGGGAATGTGATTTCTTCGTTGAGAACGGGTCTCCATCCGGATACTTTGGGTATCTTGAACTGCGAATTCAAGGGTGCTAGTGATCATATTCATAATGGCTCTGGTTACCCGGCTGACAACTTAGAAAGTCTCAACGCAGATGGGATGGATCAAGGGTTTAGTGTTGGTTTGAATGTAGATTTGGGATTTACTCCTAATTCAGTTGGTAATCATGTTACCATCAGATCTACGGATTCTGATAATGAACATGTGCATGCTCCTTCATCTTATGTTTGCAAGGGGACTTCTAAGTCTATGAAGAGGTAGCCTAAACCTATTAAGAAGATAAACCCGGTTTTAATGACTCTGGGGGAAGATGTGATTTTAAATGATATCGTTCTCACCAATGCTTTAACCTTGGTTGGGAGGTTTGGAAGGCATAAGTTTAATGCTGAATCTTTGCATGGGTGGGATGAGAAGGCTTGGGATGATGTTATTAGCACTTGTCCTAAGATTTATATGCTTCCAAGGGGTTGGATAGCTTTTAAATTTTCTTCTGTGGAGGACGGTGATAGGATTCTGGCTGGAGTTTGGAGATGGGATAAAGCTGGCCTTCTCATCAAGCGATGGACGCCCTTATTTGATCCGCGGAAGGAAAGGTATGATCAAATTCCTATTTGGGTCAAACTCCCAAACTTACCCTTTGAATACTGGTCTTTTGATTTTTTCAGACTTGTAGGTAATACATTGGGATCACATTTGGAAACTGATCTTACTTATTTGCATTCTGGGGTTTGCTGTATGGGCCGAGTTCTTGTTCTGTTAGATTTTCGTTTTGGACTACCTACTGAACTGGTCATTAAAAAGGGTAGTAATGACTTCTATCAACCACTGGATTATATGGGAATTCCCTTTAGATGTTATAGATGCCATGGGTTTGGACACTTGGCACATGAATTCTCTCTCCCTTTTAATAAACCTTCTTCTACCAAAGTTTGGAGAGTAAAAAAAGGTGGGAATCAATCTGATGCAAAGGTTGGATCGTATATGGAAGAGAATTTGGATATGCATTCTGGTTCCCTTAAGCCTGAACCTTTTTCCAAACTTAAATCATTAAGCATTTCCAATTCTCTGGATGAACTTGGTAACTTGCCATTTCTTAGCCAATCCTCTGTGGCCTTATCTTCTGCTGATCCGAATATTTCATTGAAGGATCTGGGTTTTGTATCTCCTTGTAAGGCCTCACCCATTGTTAGCAAGGGTTATTATCTCCGCTCGTGTTCGAAATCTGTTCAGGAGGTTTTTCGGCCTGTCAGGGATAAATTTGGGAATCAAAAAGTAGTTAAAGGGCTGAATGGGGATGAAAATGTTATACATTCTGTGATGAATGGTGTTGGGGCGCTTAGAGCATATGCCCTTAACAAGGTTTCCATATGATCCTTTGGACTTTAAATGTTAGGGGTTTGGCTAGCCTATCCAAGAAATTAGCGGTTAAAATATTTATTGATCAACATGTAGTTGATGTTATTTTTTTACAAGAAACAATGATTGAGGGGTGCGTTCTGGTTCAAGAATTGGAAGATATGATTCATGGTTGGTAGTTCATTTCGATGGATGCTCTGGGCAGATCGGGTGGACTTATATTGGGCTGGAAGTCTTGTAATTTTATTTTTCATAATGCCTGGGCCATGAAAGCAGGGTTGTGTGCTGTTTTATTTTCTTATGACTTACAAAAGGAAATATCCTTTGTTAATCTATATGCGCCTTATCAGGACAGGGTTACTTTCTGGAATAATTTGATTAAGATGGATTGTTTCTCATTTCCATTTTTAATTTTCAGGGGCGATCTTAATTTTTCCTTGGGACTCTCTAAAATCTGGGGGGTTAAAGCACAAGTCGATCCTTTAACTAATTTTTTTCATAATCTGTTGGAGAGCTTGGGGATTGTTGACAGCAATCCTTTGGTGTCTATTCCTACTTGGAGTAATCATAGAGTTGGTTCTTAGGGTATTTATAAAAGGTTGGATCGTCTCTTAGTATCTGCTGATTTCCTAGATTGTGGTTTCCTTCTTAAACAATGGATTGGGTGTGGAGGTGTATCTGATCATCAACCTGTCTTCTTGCAAATTTCTTCTCATTCTCCTAAGGCCCATTGTCCTTTCAAGTTTAATGCAGGTTGGTTGGATCATATTGATTTGGTTGAAGCATTAAAAGATTCTTGGGTTCTCTTTGATGATCGGTCTGCTTTATCTCCTGTTGCTCAATTTAGCAAGAATCTTAAACGAATTAAAGCAATTTCTATTAAGTGGTCTCTGAATAAAACTGCCCAGAATATTAAAGATTTGGTTGAGATTGAACTTGAGTTGAAAAGGTTTTATGACATGAATAATTTTGGTTCTATATCAGAGGTTGATAAAGATTTACTAATTGAGATTGAATCACGTAAGAGCTCTATTCTTCTTTTCCGGGAAAAGGAAGCTCGCCAGAAAAGTAGGGCGTTATGGTTGAGTTGTGGTGATGACAATACTCCTTTTTTTCACAAATTTGCTGCTCATAGGAAATGTCGCAATTCTATTTGGAAACTCTATGATGATTCTGGAAATCTTGTGGAAGGATCTGAGGCTATAGCTGAGGCTGGGATTCAGCATTTTGAAAGCCTGTTTAAAGAAGAAGATGACCTCCATCTTCAAGAAATTGTTCATAGTGCTGGTCATTTTCCATCATCTGTTTCTGAGGATGAAAATGCTGAGCTAATGCAGGCTATTACTCTTAAAGATATAAAGCATATTTTATCCATCAGCAAAAATGATAAGAGTCCTGGACCAGATGGTATTCCTGTTGAGGTGTATAGATGTCTGTTTGATGTTTTGGGTGAGGAACTTTTAAGGGTCATTGAATTGTCCTGGATAAGTGTCAAAATCCCTGGTGTCTTTAATTCTACTTTTCTGGCCCTAATTCCTAAGACTGATCATCCCTTATCTTTTGAGGACTTTAGGCCTATATATTTGTGTAATTTTGTATACAAAATTATTGGTAATATTATTTCGATCAGAATCAGAAAGGTCTTGGGTAGATGTATTTCTGGTGAACAGTTTGGGTTCTTGCCGGGAAGGCAGATTCACGATGCTGTAGGCGTCATTCAGGAAGGTATGCATTCTATGCATGTTAAATCCTTAAAAGCTGTCATGATTAAGATCAATCTATCTAAAGCTTATGATCGAGTCAGCTAGATCTATCTTCGGGTTATTCTAGCAAAAATGGGATTCGCAGGAAATTTTATTGCGTGGGTTATGAGTAGTCTATCTTCTGTATCTTTCTCTTTGCTCATCAATGGTGTTTCTACCAAGTTTTTTAAATATGGTAGGGGACTCAGACAGGGGTGTCCTTTGGCACCACTTCTGTTTCTTATTGTGGTTTAAGGCCTTGGGAGGGCTATTCTTTATGCTAAACTCTATGAGACTTATCAAGGTTTATCTTTTGGTAATGATACCGTTTTAACTCATGTACTCTTTGTGGATGATATAGTCATGGTTAATTATGGTTCTGAACAATCTCTATCTACTCTTTATGATATTTTAATGCATTTTTGTAAAGGCATCTGGGATGCTTATAAATGATAATAAATCATCTTTATATTTCTCCTATATGGAAGATTCTGAAGTTATTACATTATAGAATATCTTCAGTTTTCCTGTTGACAGAATTGAAAATGGTATGAAGTACCTTGGGTTTCATCTTAAGCCTTGCAGATATCTTATTAGGGATTGGGATTGGCTGATTATTAAAGTTGAACAAAGGATTCAGAATTGGAGCTTCCGTTGGTTGTCCAAAGGAGGAAAGCTAATCTTGATTAAAGTTGTTTTAGAGGCCATTCTAGTCTATTGGATGCATTTCTGGGTACCCATGGGAGTCATAGACAAAATCAGAAAGATTTGTTTTAATTTTCTTTGGGCTGGTAAACAGAAATCTTATGGTTTACCTTGGATTTCATGGAAGTTACTTGCTATGCCTAAATCTATGGGTGGATGGGGACTTAAAGTCCCTGTTTTATTTGCTAAGGAACTTGCAGCAAAAAATGTTTGGAATATCATTCATGGTTCCGGTTTATGGGTTAAGAATGCTATACAGAAATATATTTATCCAATGAATATTCTGGATTGGATCAGATCCACTGATAAAAATAAAAAGAACATTTCTATCTGTTGGAAAGTTGTTCTTTGAACATTTGATCTCATTGGAAATTTTCTGGTCTGGAATATTGGTGCTGGCAATGCTGTTCGTATTGGTTTAGATCCGTGGTCTGGATGTAAATGGAGACATGCTCTACCATGTCTTATGATAGAAAAATTACATTTGGCTGGTTTTCATTTCATTTCTGATATTGGAATTCACTGTATATCTGGCTTGATGTCTCAAAAATGGTTATCTGCAGATACCATAGGATTTACTGACCCTCTTGAGATTGATGCTTGGAATGGATACATTGCCATTCTCAAGTCTAGCCATGTTAGACTCTTTGTTGCAGCTGATAGTATTATCTTGAATTTATCTAAAACATATAAGTATTCTCCTAAAGAGGGTTATACTGAGCTTATGAATAGAGAAGTGGACTCGATCTAGTGGTGGAAGGTCATATGGAAGATGAAGTGTCCCCTAAAAAAAAAAAATTTTAGTTGGTTTCTTCTTTCTGGTAAAGCATTGACTTGGGATGTTCTCTGTATGAGGGGTAGATAAGGTCCTGGAAGGTTTTTTTATGCAAACAGAGCTGTGAATCCAATTTTCATATTGGAGTGGATTGCCCTTTTACTCAATCTGTTTGGTCAATTATTGAGGATCATTTGAAACTTAATAATTTATGGAATGGAGAGTCCCTGTCTGTTTGTTTTAAAAACTAGTGCTTTATTACATATGTGGTATTAATAAAACCGTTACCAATCATAGTACTCTGGTTTATATGGAAAGCAAGAAATAGGTCTTGTTTTGAGGATCTTGTCACAAGTCCTGCACAGGTATCTAGCTACATCTTGGGTATGATTGAAAAATTTACCACAGTCCATATCTGTGGCCTTTATTAGATCAATTTTTGTGGAAGAAATTGATAAAACTTATGTATGGGGTTACTTTGATGGATTCGCTGCTGGGGACCCAATGATTTGTGGGGCTGGAGGTATATTGTTCATATATGATATTCATTATATTTATTTCAAAGCAGGTTTAGGCTTGGGTACTAATAATTATGTAGAATTATGTGCTCTTAAGCTTCTTCTTAGGCTGACTCAGATTCATAATTCGGATAAAATTCAAGTTTTTGGGGATTCCCAGTTAGTTATAAATTGGGCATCTGGTAAGTATCGTTTACTAAATACTGAATTAGCCATGATTCTTCAAGATGTTCACTGTTTAGCTGATAGTCTTGATGATGTGTCTTTTAAATACATTTATAGGGAATGAAACTATAAAGCATATGCTTTGGCTAAAGTAGGTGGTAGCATTCTTGAAGGATCTTGGAGTATTTGTGAACAGAGAGGCGATGTTAATGTGGAAACCTTTCAGGTTTTCTAGTTTATGAGTTCTATGGTACTGTGAGTTGTCTGATTTGCAGTTTCAATGTGATTGTTTTTTTCTTGATGATCTGATAGTTCATGTGAATACTTTACTGGTTTGAACATATGGTGATTTAAATGCTTGGGAATTTTTTAATGTGCTCAGATTCTGATTTTTTGGTTCCATCCTTGACATATGATGCTTTGGCTGAAAATATTATGCTTCATTTTGCCCCTCTGGTGATTTACAAGCAAACATATCAAGAGCATGACATGCGGGCTGATGGCCTCTTAATAGGTACTGAAGTGGATATGAATTATCATCGAAACACTGGATGGCATGGAAACATGGCCAATTTATTTTGCTACTGGTTGCGCAGCATTTGTTATCAGTTTTTATTAGTCAGTTTGAGACTACTTCAGCTAGCTAGTTTTGCTCTAGTCTGTCTTGCTCATGATCACTTTCGATTCACTGTTTATCAGACCTGATTGATCAAGAATGATGAAAAAAGTATGCTATGATCAGACTTACTTTATTTGCTGGATGGTTGTTAATATAGGCTTGATGATTTGTTTTTTTTGCTGAAATGTAATGATACATTATACTCTCCATGAGGCACTTTTCTGTATGTAATGACAACTTATAGTTGGTTCATTTTTTTTTTGGATATTAAAGGTACATTGTGCTCTTTCTTGAGGCAATTATCTGTTTGTAATGTCAACTTTTTAGTTGGTTTTTTTGGTATAATGGACATTTAGGGCCATCTGCTAAATGTGAATAAAATATTTACGAATTTTTTCTTTGGAAAAAAAAAATGTTCCTCACGCAAAGTTAGTGTTTTGGATTTTTTAATGATTACGAAATGTACATTTTAATTAAAAGTGAATTAGCTAAAAATTGACTAATAATAAAAATTAAGATAATTTATTTTTTATATTAATCTTTTGTTTTGGTTGTTGATAAGGTATAGAGCAAGTGGTAAAGTTTAAATGGTTGTAAATGAAATGTCTAGAGTTCAAAAACAATAAATTCATAAATTTTTAAACATATATATATATTTTTAAATCAAGCAATTATTTTTTTAATTAGACATGTTGATTGGTTTTTTATTAAGTTATTTTCTTGTAATAATAATAATAATAATATATTGATGATGATAGTGGTGGTGGTGGTTACTAATGTTTACTAAGACCATTTTAATTTTATGGGACCTTAAAAGAATAAGGAATGACTTGGTTTTCTTTAAATATTTATTTCTATGTTCAAAAAGCTCAAAAAAATAGAATTCAATCATCTTAATTATGATGAATTAGAAAGTTAGATATATAAATGTTATAACAAATATTTTGAAATTGCTCTTTTTTATTATGAATTTTTTTTCATTCCTTTGCTATCAATTCAACAAAACACAATTAATAAATAAACTTTCGTAACTTATGTCCATTACTTTTAATTTTTAATTCTTTTACTTTTATTAATAATTACTAAAAACAATTAATTTTTTAATTAAAAACCAAAATACATTAACATCAATGTACTATAATATAACATTAATTTTTAACAAAAGACAATTCAATTCCTTAATTATAAATTAATGAATATAAATTAAAAAAAATGTATTAAAGTAAAAACATTTTAAAGAAGTTTGTATCTTTTAACATATTTATAAATCAATAGAAATACGCTACCATTATTACTTATAACATTAAGATTTTAAACAAAAAGTTATGACTATAACACACCCTAGAACTGAAAAATAAATATTTTTATTTATTTCATAAAACATATGTTTAATTTATTGTACAGTTTTTTATAAGCAAGTTGGTCAAGGATGACTCTAATTGAAGATTTCTTTATTTTAATAATTAAATAGAGGAGACACCTATCCAAAGGAGATCGTTGAAAGAGTGTTCACTGACCCACTAGGAGGAATGAGTAGCTGTAGAAGGTTGGTTGACAAGTGACAGCACTAACATTTCACTTTCTAGTTGTTGTATGAAGCAAAATCCCTAAAATTGTGGTCATGTTCCCTGAGAAACGGAAGTGAGCACGTGGCTCATTTAATTCCAAAACTGACCCAAAGACCTAGGCAACCTTATAAATACCATCAAATTGAGAAGGAGGCTCACTACATTCTATTCTGAAGTGAATGAACCTTGTGACTGCTGCAAAACTGAAAAGTCAGGCACGTAAGGAATTTGATGAGGGAATAGCTAAAGTGGAATTGTTGCGTTAAGTCTAATGTTGAGTATTAAATTGCAGCAAGTTCTGTGTGTGCTATTATCCTGTGATCTTCGTCCTAATGTTTTAGTGAAGAGGCTCGCGGGTCCTAAGCAAGTAACATTGGATGCTTCAAGAGATGGTTGGTTGGAAAAATCTCATTTGGGTGTTTGTCCCCCTTCTGCAAATTATCCAGGTTCTAATTGTTTGTTATTTATCTGCGATTTAATTCTATATATGTATTTTGTTATGAAGTATGCTCAATATCTAGAGAATTTTAATGATAGTTGTTTGTATTACTCTTAAAAAAGAAGCTGTAATTACGTTCATACAAGGATAGTTTTGATTTTCAACGATTATAGTCCAACATTTCTTCTCTTTTGTGGATTATTAGTTATAATAACATTACTCTAATTAGTATTGTTTTCCTAATGATTAGTCAAACCCTCTTTTATCACCGAAGATTTCACCCAGTTAGTTTTATGATATTTATTCTATCAGTATTAGGGTTTTAAAGATTAAATTATCAAACTCCTACATAACCTTCTTCAATACCTTGCAGTCTCTTCAAAGTTTTTATTAAAAATACTAACTATGTAAATATATCTTTTAGTATTAAATAAACTCTTATATTCAAGGTATTCACATCAAAAACGAATCTCAGGGATATTTTAGCCCACTTCACAATATTAGTATTTTCCAATTAATAATATATTTATAAAGGAAAAACTATTTTAGTGCTAAATTCCAAATCAAATTTTTTGAATTTGTAACCAGGGAGTTAGAGGATGTTAGATTTTTATCATTCAAGCTAGCATTATCTTAGGATCTTTAACTGGGAGAATAACAAGCACAACAATCAAACATAAGAGACAATGAACACAAAGTTTTTCCTCAGGGAAACCATAAAGGAGAAAACCCCGCAACTTCCTCAAAGATAGAATCAACACAAAAAGCAAAACCCATTAGAGAAAATTTCAACTCAAAACGGGCCTCCTAAAAAAAGTTAATAAAATAATAGTTAAATTAATAAAATAATATTTATTACTTTTGGAGGAAGTGAAGAAAAAAACTACTTTTTTGTTTGTATTTTTGACATATCTCCCCGTGTTTTTACTCAAATTTCAATCGGGAGAGCTCACTGAATTCAGAATTCAATTCTGCATCCAACGAGTACCCACTCAGCATACTTTTGGTGCACCCCGCTACCCCAAAAACAAGAAATACCTGAAAAATGTGATGATGATGATGATGGGTACTCGTTGAATTCTGCATCCAACAAGCTCTCCCAATCAAAATTTGAGTAACATATGTCGAAAATACAAACAAAAAAAGTAGTTTTTTATGATACCTATCCCCAAATTTATATTAAAAAAGTGTTTAATACCTATACGGTATTTCAAATTTAAAGCAATTTCATTAGCTAACACATGATGACCTGAAATTTGAATTAGAGTTAAATGACCCATTTTGAGTTGAAATTTCCTCTAATGCCAAATACAGTAAGATGATCTCCCAATAGCAGTAGTCTCTCTCTCTTGTCCCAACAACTTCTTCTCTCTCAGTTATGCGCTACAACTGAGTGCGAGTGAATGTATGATAAATAGAGAGGCTCACTCTTTATTTATACTAATTCCTGACTTGACAAGAACTCACTAGGGTCGACTTCTCTAGGAGAGTCTAATAACCCTAAGGCCCCACAACTGCGGGGACTTTAACCCTTGATCAATAGGAACATTACCCACAATGACTTTACATGACTTGATTACATTATTGAATTTCTCGATAGGAACATCGAGGCATGACATGACTCAACCACTTCATGGAATAAACATCGGGGTACAATACTTAAGATATACAAGTGAATGCATTTCAAAGTTACAATTACATCAACACTCCCTCTTAACTAGGAAGGTATTCTCTTGACACAAATTATCAACACAAGTCTTCTACTCGTATCATCTGGATCATTATCGAGTTCTCATCATCTTCATCTGAATCTGGATCATCACTCAATCTGGATCATCATCACTAGATCTATATCATCACTCGATTTGGATCATCACTGGTCATCATCACAGGTGCTATCTCTTAATTCTTCTCATCATAGGAAGTTCTACAAAGCGAGCCTTTTTTCATGATGGTTGTAGGCCTAGCCTCCAAGTAGGTCTTCATCTTCTTCAGTGCTTATATCTGACCAACTCAAAAAGGCCCACCCAACACTTACATCTAACCATGGTCAGAAACTCATCGCAAACCATGTCATAGGGATCAGCACTTATATCTGACCATCATAGGAAACTCATCACACATCATGTCAGAAAGGCTCTGCACTTACATCTAACCATAATAGGAAACTCATCACACAACCTGTTAAAAAGGCTTTCAGTCCCAGACTGAAATTCTTAATAACTGACCAGGTGCCTCCATTCTCTCAGAGAATGGCATCTCAGCACTTATGCCGAGCTTTAGTACCAGACTGAAATTCCTGGTAACTAACCAGGTGCCTCCATTCTCCCAAAGAATGGCATCTCAACACTTAAGCTGAGCTTCAGCCCCAGAATGAAATTCCTGGTAACTAACCAGGTGCCTACATTCATAGAATGGCATTCAATGCTTACATCTGATCATGTGAGAACACATCTCCCAGTCACCTCAGAATGGCTCAGCACTCACATCTGACCATGGAAGGAACCAATCCTCTCACAATGACAGAATGGATCAACCCTTACATCTGACCATGGAAGGAACCAATCTTCTTACCATGTCAGAATGGCTCATGGACTCATCACTTCCCCTTGGAGGGAACCTCGATCTAGAGAACACCAAGCTTCTCCCTGAAGTATTCAAACTTCACTCTGGCCAATGGCTTAGTCAACACATCAGCTATTTGTTCATCCGTCCCAACATACTGGAGCTTCGCCACTCCTCTCTACACCATATCCCTGATATAGTGATATTTGATCTCGATATGCTTCGACTTGTCATGGAACACCGAGTTCTCAGACAACTTCACACAACTTTGGTTGTTGCAATATATACAAGTATCATCCAACTGGAGATCAAATAAATCAGATAGTAGCTTCCTCAGCCATACTGTCTCACAACTAGCTGAACAAGCTACAACATACTTTGCTTTAGCTCTACTTAGTGCCATGCAAGATTGTTTCCTGCTAAACCAAGAGATCACACCTAATCCCATACTGAAGCAGCACCCTAAAGTGCTCTTTCTATCGATGACACTGCCTACCCAATCTGAATCAACATAACCTTCCATGTTAATCTTCTAATCAGCCTTATACTTGAGCCCATAATCAACTGTACCCTTTAGGTACCTCAGAATATTCTTTGCAGCAATCAAGTGAACATGTCTCGGATTTGTCAGGAACTGGCTCGAGGTGTTCACAACAAAGCAAATATCTGGTCTCATATTCGAGAGGTACATTAAAGACCCAATCATCTGACGATACATCGTAGCATTAACCGCTTCTGATGAAGCATCACTTAATAGCTTCAGGTTTGATGCCATAGGTGTGATCATGGCCTTGCAATCCATCATCCCGAATCTCTTCAATATCTCTACTACATACTTCCCTTGTCCCATGGAAATTCCATCTGCATTCTTCCACATCTCCATGCCTTGAAAATAGTGCATCATGTCGAAGTCCTTGATTTCGAAATAGCTAGCAAGCTTCCTCTTCGTATCAGTAATCAACCCATCCATACCTGTTACAAATAGATCATCTACATATAGTAGGAGTATCACTGGGTTACCATCTTCAACCTTGTAGTAAAGGTTGGAATCTGCTTTACTTTTGGTAAATCCCAAACTAGATAGAAAGCTATTAATTCTACCGTACCATGTCTTGGGTTCCTGTTTCAAACCGTACAGGGATTTCTTCAATTTACACACGAGTCTCCTTGTCATGTGTCTCAAAACCAGGTTGCTGCTCCACATACACTTCCTCTTCCACTACACCATTTAAGAAAGCAGTCTTGAAATCCATCTGGTGTATTTTCCATTTCATCACTGCAGCTAGAGCAAGTACTGATCTGATAGAAGTGTATTTGGCTACAGGTGCAAAAGTTTCTTCATAATATATTCCTTCTCGCTAGGAGAAGCCACTAGCCACAAATATTTCTTTAGATTTCTCTATGCTTCCATCTGTAGCATGCTTGATCTTGTAGATCCATTTGGAAGTTACAACAAACTTCCCTTCCGATCTTGGGACAATATCCTAGATATCATTCTTTATGATCGATTGATACTCTTCAATCATAACATCCTTCCATTCTTTCCTTTTTGCCTCTTCTTCATAGTTTGAAGGTTCTTTATCGATGAAGTCACATAATAAGGCTACATAATCGGAGTAGGACCTGGTTCTTTTCCTTTCTCTATGATTTTCTTTTGGAGCCCCATATCTTTCGGCAACTTGGATAACATCTCATACCCAAGAAGGTTTCCTCTTGTGAGGATTCTTATCCTGAGGTGGATCTACAAGTTCTTGAGGTTCTTATAATTCTCGATCTTCTTCTTGAATTTCTTTTTTCATGGTTGTGTCATGAATTCTGGGTACTTCTATTTCTTCAGGTTCTTTAGCAGGTCTCTTTCTGGATTTGTTGTAAGCCGAGTCTTCATCAAATGTTACATCCATGCTGATGTCGATCTTCTTGAATCCTGGGAAGTATATTCTATAATCCTTCGATCTTTCAGAGTATCCCACAAATATACCCTTCCTTCCTGAAGGATCTAACTTTGTCCTCTTTTCTTTTGGAATATGTATGTACACTGGACAACTGAATATTCTTAGATGGATGAATTATGGTTTCTTGCTGGAAAAGGCTTCTCCAGGTGTCTTGTTCTTGAGTACTCTGTGTGGAGTATGGTTCTATACATACACCGCAGTTCTGGAAGCTTCTACCCATAGATGCATGGGAAGATCTTGATCATGAAGCATGGCCCTTGCATCTTCCATGATCGTTCTATTATTCCTTTCTGCAACCCCATTTTGTTGTGGATTATATGGAGTGGTTAACTCCCTCTTAATCCCTGAATCTTTTCATAATTCTTTGAATTCATTTGATGTGAATTCTCCACCATTATCTAATCGAAAGGTCTTGATATTCTTTTCTATGTGGTTCTCGATCAAGGCTTTGAATTCCTTGAGCTTGCTGAATACTTCATCTTTGTTCTTTAAGAAGTATATCCATGTCTTTCTAGAAAAATCATCAATAAAAGAAACATAGTATACATACCCGCTTAATGAGCTGGATGAAATCGGACCGCATACATCAGAGTGGATGATTTCCAAGATTCCTTTTTCCTTGCTCTCGCTACTTGGAAATGTCTTCTTTGTCTTCTTTCCTTTCGCACATCCTTTGCAGACACCGTCATGTTTTGTATGAATTTTTGGAAGTCCTTCAACAACTTTTCTAGCAAGTGGTAGTGCTCTGTAGTACACATGTGCAAGCCTTCTATGCCAAAGTTAATTTGGCTCTAATGAGTCATGGACCAAGGCTTGTTCTGTATGGCCCTTTAATTTGTATATACCTCCTTCTTGTTCCCCAATCACTACTGCATTATCAATAGTCTTTCCCTTTGGCCACATGAGAACTTGGCCATTTACAAATGCAACCCTCATACCTTTTGCATCTAATGTAGATATGGAGAGGAGGTTTTTCTTTAGTCTTGGTACAAACAATACATCCTTCATCTTTATAGACTTTCCAGAATCTAGCTTATAGGAGGATTCCCCACTACCTTTTATTGGATATTGTTAGTCATCTCCAAGTTTCACTTTGTGGGGTGATTCATGTTCTGATAGTTTCACAAAGGATTTTTTGAATCCTGTCATATGTTTGGAATCCCCACAGGCTATAATAAAATCATTGCTTCCATGTGTGATGTTTCCCATGAGAGTGGAAATCAAAACATATTCTTCATCACTTGAAGAATCATCACTTTCTTGTCTGATTCTCTTTGTGGAAGGTTCATCATCCTTTGCAGCATGAGCATGACGTCTTCTCTTATTTCCCTTCTTCTTGTGAGAGAAATTTTTGTTCTTAGGACATTCTCTTGCATAGTGTCCTTTTTCATCACATATGAAGCATCTGAATCTGGTTTGATTCTTGTTAAATTTATTAGGATGAGAATGCTTACCTTTGTGATAGTCTGTCATGCTTTTCTTGGAGTGTACTGTGAGAGCTTGATATTCACTTCACATATTTTCCTCTCAAGCTACTATCCGAGCTTCTTCTTGTGAGAATTCTTCCCACAGTCTACTGAAGTTGACTAGCTTCTTTCTGGCACAGATCCCTTGAATGAAAGAGTCCGATGTCCTAGGGAGACTATTCAAGGTGGTCATTACAATCTCTACATTCTCTACTTCTTCATCCACTGCTTCAAGTTGTTCTTTGATCCGGGAGACCCTTGTGAAGTATGACTGTATGGTCTCCGAATTCTGGATCTTCACATTCTTCAACTGGTTCCTCAAAGTCATCTTCTGGTTTATGTTCTTTCCTTCAAATAGTTTGGTCAGGGCATCAAACATAGCTTTAGGTGTCTTTAGGGAGGACACTTGTGGTATGAGGTGATCCTTGATTGA
>LPNX010434087.1:29359-44033 GCA_001517045.1 Pseudotsuga menziesii
TCCTCTAGGACCAGGGAGAACCTATACTTCCAGGATTGAAAGTTATCAGATCCATCAATATTTTCATCAAGGTTGGTATGATGAGACATATTAAATGAGAATATCAAATGGAAATACAAAATATTTAGATCTTACCAGGTTAAGATGTCGGATCTGGATCTGGAGCTAAATTTATGTAGAGCTGGTTCAGGAGCAGATTAGGGTTTGACTTTCCCGGAGTTCTTCCCAACCAAAAACTTTGATCTTGATATCTAAACTTTGATTTTGAGGAGGAGATCAATCCAAGCCTGGGCTCACTCAAAAAATCCACTTTTGTGGAAAGCCCTAAGTTTTGGCAGCAGTGTCGGGTCAAAAAATAAAAATGATCAGAATTAGATTCTGCTTCGACAGAAAGATGTGCCCTGGAGAGGAGAGTTATTCCAACCTTCTTTTGCTGAAAATTTGTGGAGAGAGATCCAAAAAGGAGGAAGCCCTAGTTTTCACAGCTGCATAGTGTCTTCTTGTCAGTTTATCTCTGATACCATGTTAGATTTTTATCATTCAAGCTAGCATTATCTTAGGATCTTTAACTAAGAGAATAACAAGAACAACAATCAAACATAAGAGACAATGAACACAAATTTTTTCCTCGAGGAAACCATAGAGGAGAAAACCCCGCAACTTCCTCAGAGATAGAATCAACACCAAAATCAAAACCCCAAAAATAGTAATATGATCTCTCGACAGCAGTAGTCTCTCTCTCTATTGTCCCAAAAACTTCTTCTCTCTCAGTTATGTGCTACAACTGAGTGTGAGTGAATGTATGATAAATAGAGAGGCCCACTCTCTATTTATACTAATTCCTGACTTGACAATAACTAACTAGGGCCAACTTCTCTATGAGAGTCTAATAACCCTAGGGCCCCACAACTGCAGAGAATTTAACCCTTGATCAATAGGAGGGTTACCCACAATGACTTTACATGACTTGTTTACATTATTGAATCTCCTAATAGGAATATTGGGGCATGACATGACTCAACCACTTCCCAGAATAAACATCGGGGTAAAATACATAAGATATACAAGTGAATACATTTTGAATTTACAATTACATCAACAGAGGAGACACATAGTATACATATATATTTCAAATTCCAATCTACGACTGAGTTTTGACCTCACAATCTAAATCCTAGTTACAGTTAGGGTAAATAAAGCTTCAAGGATAAAATAATAAAGAAAAAGGTTTAGAGATCGAATCTGATTAAGGATTTCTGTTAATAGAGTTACATTATAAGGGATTTATGGCCCAACCAACTACAAAATATAAATAAAAATACTAAATCTAGATCATCGACATGCAACAACTCTGGTTACAGCTTGAAGGCCATTTTAGTATTATCAACTGCATTTGAAAATGTACAAGAGATTTCGCAACAACTATATGGATTAATAATTAATATAAAATCAGTAACATCCAATTAAATCTTGAATCGACTTGACAGTAGCCTCATGGATTGTTAAATAAATCATAACTCTTCATCTAGAAACAAAGTTTGAATCCCATAGGAGTCATTACACCTACACGTTAAAATGTAACTAAAAAAGTAACATTCTTTCAAGAACTAGAATCATTTTGACAGTGGCATCACGACCTTTTCTTAAGCAAAACAAAAAAAAAATAGAGAATGGAAACACAACTGAAATAGTTTCATAAATAAACAAAGCTACGATACTGTCAAACAAGTCATGCTTATAAAAATACATCAGCAAAAACCCTCACGGGTTTCTTCATAAGGGAAGCGAATATCTACATTTTGGAGAGACAACCATAGTGACTGTTCTTTACAACTTAAAATAAAACATAACCCTATCACTATTCACACTAAAAATTCATTTACATAGTCATTTCGACTCCACGGTCAAAGAGTTCCTCCATTCAAAGTTGCAAATGTAAAATTCATCACGGCTACCAAAGAAATTTACCACTTTCACAAAGGACAAGCACAGAGATGGATTCCCAATCCATGCCAGGAGAACTCAAGTCAAGCCACAGAGCCATGAAAAAAGAAAGGTAACAGGTATTACCCGAACCATAAATCCTTTTAAACTTAGTGTCCAACCAAAAAAACTGTTTGCAGAAAACCAATTTAGAGAGCCACCTGCACAAACAATCCCACAGAGGTCAAACTTTGATTTTTATAAACTGTTTTATGACAACTGAAAAAATAATAATACGATTTCAGAGAAAGAGATTACCTTGTCTATGCATATAAGACCATGATGAAAGCAATATTTGAACACTAGCATCACCACATCGGGAAAACAAAACCTTACCAACAAACTTATCTCTCTCAAACACGGTTAAATGGTGTCGAGGGCCGAGAATCTTGGCTCCTCCACCATCATTTTTACAAAGTGGAGCTACCTAGTTGAGTAGACCAAGACTGGTTGGGACAAATAGAGAACAAAAGAACCCAATGCAGAACTTAATCCTAAGGAAAACACTATCTTCGAGGTGCATTAAACTTAGGGTTTATGAGTGGACGTTCCAAGTGACAAACAGCTGGAGTGTTTAAACCTTCATGTGAACGATCAAATTCCATGTGGTGTATTATGCTTATACCCAAACTATATAGTCCAAGACTATCCCCTTTTTCATTTTGGAGAAATTCCTTAATACCTTATGTTATGCTTGTACTCGTGTTATATCAATAAGGTAAGTATGTTTTCTTTTTCCTTTTTTTTAAACCCTTGCATAGGAGGGTTTATGTTCAGCTTAGGAATCTTGGTGAGAACATGATGGTTGGAAGACTTCTTGAATCAACACCTGCACAAGAGTTGCAAAAGGTCTATGTTAGTGATATACGCTAAGTAAGACTTGTAGTCCATCTTTTCCCAACTTCTGGAAATGGTTAAGTGACATACAAAAGAACATAACCAACAAGCACAACAACGTTAACTAGTAGAAAATAAAATGGCTTCTCCTTCTTAAATTTTGAAGACAAAAAGTAATATCATTGCAATAATAAATCGTATCACTATATCATCATAAAGAGACACTTATGTTTTGAATGGGATAAAGGACTAAAAAAAAAATCATTATAGGGATCACATGTTTTTAGTTGTATTTATCGCAACTATATCCTTATGTCACAAAGTAAAATAAAATTGGTTTATATTCTTTTATCCTTATAAATTACAGCTAGACCATTACTTTAAAAAAAATATTTAGGAATTTTAGGGTTGTTACAAGTGGTATCGGAGCTAGTTTCCAAACACTAGGCCTAATTGGCTCACTCACATACAAACAAGAAACAAATATATTGATCATATTTTAAAATTATTTCTGTACAAAAATATAAAATTTTGTTTTGCAGGAAAATGGAGGGTGTTGAATCCTTTGCTGAAAATGGATCTCATCACAATAATCGAGACAACATCTATGTGTAACTAAATAATCAACCCTCATAGTTACAACAAACAGTGAAAGAATTAAAAGATGAGCTACAAACTATGAAGGTAGATAATGAAAGAATTTTGGAACTAAATCAGATTTTACTAGAAAAAATACACAACAAAGGGAAAGATGAAAGAAATACATATGAAACTAATTCTGAAATAGTATCATACAAATGTAAGGGTAAGAAAATAAAATTTTATGATAGTGAATCTTCTTTAAGAGTTAACATAAGGTCACATAGAGGAAGGTATAAATACACAAGTGAAAGTAGTGAGAGCGATCATAAACCTAGGAAAAGGAAGTATAAACCTTATGAAGAAATATCACGAGAATTTAAAAAGATAAAACCTCCCATGTTCAATGGGGTAGTAGAAAAGGGTGAAGAAGCTAAGGCTTGGTTATGAGGAATGAAAAAGTACTTCTAGATTTATAACTACTCCGATAGAATGAAATCCTGGATGGCTATCTACAACCTAACCAGAAAAGTTGACATCTGGTGGAAGGACATAAAAATAGTAGAAAACCTTAAGGAAAAGTATTTAACCTAGAGAGTCTTTAAAAAGTACTTTAAAAGGAAGTTTTTAACTGAACAGTATTATGAAGAAAGAGCTAAAGAGTTTTATGAACTAAAACTGGGATCAATGTCAATGAAAGAGTTAAGTAGCAAATTTCCAAGTTTACTAAGATATGTACCTTATATAATTGACGAAAAGCCTAAAATACAAATATTTTTAAGTTGTTTTCCCACAAGCTTCAACAACAAAATTGAATTTGATAATCCAAAGACCGTTGAAGAGGCAATGAGAAAAGATGACTTCTGTTAGGAACGGAGTAAAAAGTGAGAAAGCATACATAACTAGAAGAATAAGAGAATAAGTAACTTTGATCAGAAGAGAAAAGGTTTTAAATCTAATAAAATTTTTGGAAATAATTCTCGAAATTTCTCTAAGAATAATTATCAAGGAACATATTTTAAAAGTAAAACACATCAAAATACTATAACACCAAAAGGCAGAGATATGCCTAACAATTATGTTAGAAATAATGAACATAAGGAACCTGTAAAGTGTTGGGAATGTCAATGACTGCATTATGCCAAATATTGTCCGAATAAAAAATGGAACTTCAACATTGTGCATACCATTCAAGAAGAGGAAACAGTTGGAGATGTAGAAAATGAAATGACCAAAATAAATGCAACCTTGGAGAATCGACAGGATGGTCATCAGACTTCCATGATGGAAGCACAAGGTATGATACAAAACTAGTATTTTTCCATTCTGATTGACCCAAGGGCTAGTTTAAACTATGTGTCACCTAGTATAGTGGAAAACTGCAATTTATCTTTGAAAAAGTTTGAAAGGTCTTGGATGGTCCAGTTAGCTACAGGGACTAAAAGGAAATTTGTTAATTATGTTGAAAACTGTGATTTTTTTATGAGTCAGTTCAAAACTCAATTCAAGTTAAATGTATTACTGTCAGGATCGTATGATGTTTTAATAGGTATGGATTTCCTGGAAAAACATCAAGTAATTTTAACTTGTTTTCATAAAACATTTACTTTTTTAAATGATAAAGGATAAAGAATTACAGTCAAAGGAATACTTAGGAAAGTTTCTGTTAGACAAATCTCAGCCTTACAAATGAAAAAGGTTGCAAATTCTTTGTTGTACGTGTAATAGATAACGAACAAATGGATAAAGAAGATAAGCTAAATTTCGATGATATTCCAATCCTACAATATTTCTCATATGTTTTCTAGGAAGAAATTCCAAGATTACCTCCAAAGAGAGATATGGATTTTACGATTGAATTAGTACTAGGAGTTGTACCTAATTCAAATGATCCTTATCGAATGAACATTTTAGAACTAAATGAGCTAAAATTACAATTGCAAGAACTGATAGACAAAAAATTATGTAAGACTAAGTGTATCCCCATAGGGAGCACCTGTCTTATTCGTTAAAAAGAAAGACGATACTTTATGTCTATGTATAGACTACTGTCAACTGAACAAAATGACAATTAAAAATAGATATCCTCTGCCCTACATTGATGATCTGTTTGATTAGATACGTAGATCGACGATATTTTTAAAAATAGACTTGAGATCTAGATACCATCAAGTCATAATTAAAGATGAAGATATTTTTAAGACCGCCTTTCGAACTAGATATGACCACTATGAGTTTTTGTTTATGCCCTTCGGGATAAAAAACACTCCAACAACTTTTATGTGTTTAATGAACAATTTCTTAAGCAAATACTTAGATAAATTTGTAGTCGTCTTCATAGATGACATATTGATTTATTTGAAAACAAAAGAAGAACATGATGGACACTTGCACATAATACTATAGGTCTCAAGAGAACATAAACTATATACTAAATTTAATAAGTGTGACAAAGATAAAATACAGTATCTAGGTCACATGATATCTGAGGAATTTATATCAATAGACCCGGATAAGATAAAATAAATAAATGATTGGCATGTTCCCAAAGATGTAACTGGTGTACGATCATTCATGGGAATAACAGGTTATTACACGAAATTTATAGAAGGGTTCTCTAAAATCGTGAATCCCATAACATCATTACAGAAAAAGGGAAAAATATTTATCTGGGATCAAAAGTGTGAAGAAATTTTTAATAGATTAAAATAACTGTTAACTACTGCACCCATATTGAAAATAACAGATCCAGACAAAGATTTCGTTGTATGCACTGATGCATGCAACAAAGTTTTCGGTGGAGTACTGACACAAGAAGGTCTCGTAATTTCTTATGAATCAAGGAAGTAAAAAACACACAAAAATAATTATGCAACTTATGACTTAGAGCTAGCTGCCATTATCCATGCTCTAAAAATGTGGCGCCATCATCTGATGGGTAAATGATTTTTGCTAATGTTTGATAACATAAGTTTGAATATTTCTTTGATCAACAAAATCTAAATGCAAGGAAAGCTAGATGATTAGCTTTCTTTAGGGAATATGATTTTGAAATCGAACACATTAAAGGGAAGGAAAATAAAGTGGCTGATTCCTTAAGCATAAATGCAATAACAAGTTTCATAGCTACCATTAGTAGTTATAAAATAGAATTAGATGATAAATTGGAAGAAGGAATAAAAATGGACAGAGAATACCAAAATATAAGAGAAAAGGTAACTTAGAATGTATCTGGAAATGTAAATACAAATTAGAGTTTAAATGAAAAAGGTTTAATGATGTATAAAAATAGAATTTATGTGCCTAACATACCATAAATTAATCTGCTGATTTTTAATGAAGTACACAAAAGTCCTTATTTCGAACATCCAGGGTATCAAAAGATGATAACATTGTTGATAAAAGAGTATTCTCGGCCAAATATGAAGAACAAAGTTGCTGAATTTATAGCTAGGTGTATAGAATGTTAGCAAGTTAAAGCTGAACATAAATACCCAGTAGGTCTTTTACAACCATTACTAATTCCAAATTGGAAATAGGAAGTCATCAATCTTGATTTTATAACAAGTTTGCCTAAAATCAGAAACAAAATGATTCAATAATAGTAGTTGTGGACAAACTAAGCAAGGCATTACACTTTATACCTATTAAAACAACTTATAAAGTTGCTAACATCGTTGACATCTTTATGAAAGAAATCTTCCAGTTGTACGGAATTTCGAAGCTAATAATTTCTGACAGAGATCTTAAATTTATTGGTAATTTTTGGAAAACTTTGTTTAAAGGGCTATATACTAAATTGAATTTCAATACTGCTTATCATCTGCAAACTAATGGACAAATAGAAAGAGTCAATCAAGTACTATAACACATGTTACAAATGTATGTTAGAGACTATCCCAAGAAATGGGAAGATTATTTGCACTTATTTGAATTTGAGTATAATAATCATTATCAAGATTCAGCTAAACTCAGTCCTTTTGAAATATTATATGGTTGGAAATGTAATAATCCCATCACATGGAGTAATCCAGTTGACATATTGATGTTAGGACCTGGCTTGTTAAAAGAACTGGAACTAATAGTGAAACAGATACAAAGCAATTTGAAAACTGTCAGGACAGACAAAAGAGTCATGTAGACCTTAAAATAACTCCGAAAGAATTCCAAGTAGGTGAGCATGTGTTTGTTAATGTAAAACCCAGAAAGAGCTCCTTTAAGTTGGGGAGTTGTGATAAATTAGCACTCAGGTATTGTGGACCATTATAAATATTAGCAAGAGTTGGGTCAGTGGCATATCCGTTAGCTTTTCCACCTAATCTTAGAATACATAATGTCTTTCATATTTCCATATTGAAAAATTATGTACACGATTCGACTCATATGATTGAATGGAATGTTATTGAGGTAGAACCCGAAGGGGATTTTCAGGTGGAATTAAACTGTATTCTCAAAAAGAGAGAAATTTTTATCCATAATCGCACCATTGGACATATAAAGGTGCAATGGAAACACCTCAGTCCAGATGAAGCAACCTGAGAATTGGAGAATCATATGCGGGAGGCATATCCAAATCTGTTCCACGAAGACTCAGAATAAACTTAAGCAACATCGAGGACGATGTTGAACTTAAGGGGGTGTGTTTGTAACACACCCAGAACTTAAAAATAAATATTTTTATTTATTTAAGAAAACATTATGTTAAATTTATTGTAAAGTTTTTTATGACCAAGTTGGTTAAGGATAACTGTAATTGAAGATTTATTTATTTTAATAATTAAATAGAAGAGATACCTATCCAAAGGAGGCTGTTGAAAGAGTGTTCATTGAACCATTAGGAGGAATGCGCATCTGTATAAGGATGGTTGACAAGCGGCATCACTAGAATTTCAATTTCTAACTGTTGCAGGAAGAAAAATCCGTAAAATTGTGGTCATCTTCCATGATAGGGGGAACTAAGTAGGTTCCTCATTTAATTCCAAAACTAACCCAAATACTTGGGAAATATTATAAATACCATCAAATTGAGAAGGAGTCTCACTACATTTTATTATGAAGTGAATGAATCTTATGACTGCTGTAAAACTGAAAATTCAGGCACACAAGGAATTTGATGAGGGGATAACTATAGTGGATATGCTGAGTTAAGTCTGCTACTAAGTATTAAATTGCAACAAATTCTGTGTGTGCTACTATCCAGCGATATCCGTCCTACTGGTTCAGTGAATAGGCTCACGGGTGATAAGAAAGTAATCTTGGCTTATTCAGGAGACGATTGGGTTGAACAGTCTCCTTTGGGTGTTTATCCCCCTTCTGCAAATTATCCATGTTCGAATTGTTTGTTATTTATCTGTGATTTAATTCTATATCTGTATTTTCTTATGAAGTATGCTCAGTATCTACAGAAGTTTAATGATAGTTGTTTGTATTACTCTGAAAAATGAAGTTGTAATTACTTTCATATAATGTTAGTTTTGATATTCAATGATTATAGGCCAAACATTTCTCAGTATTTCATGGATTATTAGTTATAATAATGTTACTCTAATTAGTATTGTTTTCCTAATGATTAGTCAAACCCTTTTTTATCACCTAAGATTTCACCCAGTTAGTTTTATGATATTTATTCTATCAGTATTAGGGTTTTATAGATTAAATTATCAAACTCCTACAGAACCTCCTTCAAGACCTTGTAGTCTCTTCAGATTTTTTATGAAAAAGACTATGTAAATATATATTTCGTATTAAATAAACTCTTATATTCAAGGTATTCACATAAAAAAGAGAATCTCAGGGACAGTTTAGTCCAGTTCACAATATTAGTATTTTCTAAGTAATAATATATTTATAAAGGAAAAACTATTCCAGTGCTAGATTCCAAATCAAAGTTTTTGAATCAGTTACCCGAGAGTTAGAGGATACACATAGTATATATACATTTCAAATTCCAATCTATGACTGATTTTTGGCCTCACAACCTAAACCCTAGTTACAGTTAGGCTAAACAAAGCTTCAAGGATAAAATAATAAATAAACCAGGTTTAGAGATCGAATCTAATTAAGGATTTCAGTTAACAAAGTTACATGATAATGGATTTATGGCCCAACCAACTTGAAATTTTAAATAAAAATACTAAATCGATATCATCAACAGGACACAACTCTGGTTACAGGCTGAAGGTCGTTTTAGTATTATCAACTGCATTTGAAAACGTACAAGATATTTCACAAAAACCTTATCGCTTAATAATTAATATAAAAATAGTAACATCCACTTAAATCTTCAATTGACTTGATAGTAGCCTCACGACTTGTTAAATAACTCATAACTCTTCATCTAGAAACCAACTTCGAATCCCATAGGAGTCATTACACCTACACATTAAAATATAACTAAAACAATACCATTCTTTTAACAACTAGAATCATTTTGACAGTGACCTCATGACCTTTTCTTAAGCAAAATGAAAAAAAATAGAGAATGGCCACACAGCCGAAATATTTTCATAAATAAACAAAGTTACAGTATTTTCAAACAAGTCATACTTATATAAATACATCAACGAAAGCCCTCACGGGTTTCTTCATAAGGGAAGCAAATATATACATTTTGGAGAGACAGTCATAGGACTGTTCTTTACAACTTAAAACAAAACATAACTATGTCACTGTTCACACAAAACATTCATTTACATCTAGCCACTTCAAATCCACAGTCGAATAGTTCCTCCATTACAGTTTCAAATGTAAAATGCTTGACAGATACCAAAGGAATTTACCACTTTCATAAAGGACAAGCGCAGAGATGGATTCCTAATCCATGACAAGAGAACTCAAGTCAAGCCATAGATCCATGCAAAAGGCAAGGTAACAGGTCTTACCTGGACCATAAATCCTTTTAAACTCAGCGTCCAACCAAAAAAAATGTTTGCATAAAACTGATTTATAAAGCCTCCCACACAAACAATCCCATATAGGTTAAACTTTGATTTTTATAAACTGTTTTATGACAAAAGAAAAACAATGATATGATTGCAGAGAAAAAGCTTAACTTATCTCTGTGTATAAGACCGCGATGAAAGCAAGAGTTGAACACCAATTTCACCACATCAGGAAAACAAAACCCTACCAACAAACTTCTCTCTCTCAGACAGGGTTAAATGGTGTCGAGGGCTTGGAGAATCTTGGCTCCTCCACCATCATTTTTACATAGTGGAGCTACCCAGTTGAGTAGACCCATACCGATTGGGAAAAATAGAGAACAAAATAACCCAATGCATAACTTCATCGTAAGGAAACCACTATCTTCGAGGTGCATTAAAGTTTAGGTTTTATGAGTGGACGTTCCAAGTGACAAACAACTTGAGTGTTTAAACCTTCACGTGAACGATTAAATGCCATGTGGTGTATTACGCTTATACCCAAACTATGTAGTTCAAGCCTATATCCCCTTTTTCATTTTGGAGCAATGCCTTAATACCTTATGTTATGCTTGTACTCGTGTTATGTGAATAAGGTAAGTATGTTTTCTTTTTCCTTTTTCTTAAACATTTGCGTAGGAGGGTTTATGTTTAGCTTAGGACTCTTGGAGAGAACAGGATGGTTGGAAGAATTCTTGAATCAACACCTACACAAGAGTTACAAAAGGTCTGTGTTAGCAATATACACTAAGTAAGACCTGTAACCCATCTTTTTCCAGCTTTTAGAAAGGGTCAGGTGACATACAAAAGAACATAACTAGCAAGCACAACAACGTTAACTAGAAAAAAATAAAATGACTTCTCCTTCTTAATTTTGATGACATAAAAGTAATGTTGCCGTAATAATAAATCGTATCACTATATCATCGTAAATAGTCACTTATTTTTTGAATGGGATAAAGGACTAAAAAAAAACATCATTATAGGGATCACATGTTTTCAGTTGTATGTATCGCAACTATATCCTTATGTCACAAAGTAAACTAAGATTGGTTTAGATTATTTTATTCTTATAAATTACAGTTAGACCATTACTTAAAAAAAAATTATTTACGCATTTTAGGGTTGTTACAATGACTCCTAAACTGTTTACAAATTAATTAATACATGGATCTTTAACAATTTGTTTTAAAGAAATACTTTTTTGTATTTGCAATATGCGATATTTTCAATCATATCTATTAAAGAATTTAAACTCTACATTATTATATAATACATAGATTTTTAACATTTTTTAAAAATTATTTTTTATATTTATAAGAGAATATTTACAATCATACTTATTCAAAGGAGGATTGAAACTAATAAACTACATTTTTATAAATTTTCACAACTCAATAATCTTATAGATCTATTATTTTTTCAATAAATAATCTTTCCCAAAACAAAAACTATGATAAAGTAATCTTGTAGATCTATTATTTTTTCAATAAATAATCTTTCCCAAAACAAAAACTATGATAAAGTAATTTTGATTCTGACCAATAATGTAAAGAACCAAACTCACAAAATAATTAAAACTAGCAATTGTACCTAGGGGTACAATAAAAGAACGTCGTGTTCCAAGCTAAGCAAGGAGATGTGGACATATACAACAAGACATTATATTCTTCACAGATGTGGACATATACAACAAGACATTATATTCTTCACATAATTGGCCATTACATTATCGGCATGTATTCTTCTCTCATCCAAATGAGAATGGATTGTTAGTTTTTGTAGTTATGGATCTATTTACTATCTTGTTGCTTATACTAATGATTGTCAAATTCTTACATCCTTGTCTTGACATGTTTAATCATTCTTTTTCTATTTTTTTATTCATTCATCTTTTTAACAAACTATATATAAGGACTCTACATTTTTTTAACTTACATATTTTTGACGAACTTTTATACGGCATACAATTAGGTTTTTGATGTACTATTTGTAAAAGCAAACTAGCTGCTAGTATGAATTTTTCATGCTCTATAGCATAAAGCAGATTATTGATCAAAAGGACTTCATTTTACAAAAAACGCTCACAGCTAAAAAATTAATATCTCACATAGCATTTTTTTTACAATCATCACATGCATGACACATAACAAAAAAAATTGCATTCTGCAATTTAACAATATCAATTTTTTATGCTTAACTGACTTACTTTTCAACTCAAAAATCTAATGCACAACTTACTTCAATTTGGATTATTCACATAAGTTTGCTTTTGCTTGCCTTGTCGTTAAAATTTTTACTAAATTGACCCCTAGGGTAATGCTTTATCTCTTGTTTGATTCTTAGAGCACTTGGATCATATGGTATGCCTTGTTACTAAGCCTAGGGTGGCGTGCATTGAATAGAGGAGACTTCATGATATATGGTTCACGAGTTGAACACTCGTCTTTGCACATCTTTCTAAGAGATCTACCCTTCCAAGTGTTGTTTTGGTTGATTTATCATGTGATATTTACCTTTATGGATGAGCACCCTTGGACTTATTGAAATTTCTAGTGTTGCAATAATTTCATGAATATAATTACCCCTAATTTGGTGAAGCACTCCCTTTCTCATTGTCTTTGGCACATTTATTGAAGCATAGCCTCCCTCGTGCATGCCTTAATAGGTTAATTCACCTTTACCCCTATGGTTTTAAAAATCAATTAATGGTTTTGGCACATGGTTTTTTCATGACACTTAGTTTTGATTATTTTACTAGGAGTATAGCCTCTTGATACAGATTCCCCTAGGTCATCCCACTTAAGGCTCTTGGTTAGAGCAAATTAATGGCATTAGCACTTGAATTGAACCATTCTTTACACATTTATCTAGGGCGTGTGCATTATTATGTGGAAATAGGATTGGTTTTTTTGTGAATATAGGATTGGTTTATTGACCTTGCCCATGGGTTTATGCCTTGGCACACTATTTGAGGTCATCCCAATGGTAGGTCGTCCTGCTTAAGGCTCATGGTTAGAGCAAATTAATGGCATTAGCACTTGAATTGAACCATTCTTTACACATTTATCTATGGCGTGTGCATTATTATGTGGAAATAGGATTGGTTTGTTGTGAATATAGAATTGGTTTATTGACCTTGCCCATGGGTTGCCCATGGGTTTATGCCTTGGCACACTATTTGAGATCACCCCACCATTGGAGGTTGTTATAACAATGAAATTGCAACTTCTTTGCACATGTTTTTCCTAAGACATTCATTGTTTGACTTGGTATTTATTAATATTTTATTTGGAGGTTATTATTGAAGATTATCTTGAAGGGTTGAAGGGTGTTTTGCACAAGGAGAAGATATATTGCACTCCATTCATTGTGACCACACTATTTTATTATTTTTTGTATAGGTATAAGCATTTTGCATTGGTGTGATCACACTATTTTATTATTTTTGTATAAGTATAAGCATTTTGCATTGGAGAGCCCATTGTACAATGATTTGCTTTTTTTTTAAATTTTTCTTGGAGAATAAAGTGGATCTATATTCCACTAACCAATATTTTATTCCAGAGAAGGCATTGTAAATGTATAGAAGGCATTGTAAACCAATAGAACCATAAGATCATGACAGCATCAAGGACAGTAACGTTGTTTAAAACAGTGAAAAGGATAATGTACAGATCTCCTTTCACTGCTCTGATCATCTTTTCAGTAGTATATTTGCAGATCAAGACCAGATAATGTTCAGATTTTGGCTTTATTTCAGATCTTATCTTGGGATCGTAAGGTCCATATTTTGCATGAAAGTAAACACTGTTTTCTGGGTTTTTGTATCCTTATCTTTCTTAAAGTTTATACAATTTTTTTACTTGCAGAATAAGTATAATTTCCGAATGCTGTTCTGTTCAAAATAAAAGTTATAACAGTTTCCTCATTGACAGATGCCAACCATTATCTATCCACCCTTGAAAATTTGATCCCCTAATAATTGCACTTGGAAAGCTGAGGTACAGACTACCCATGTATTGCTGACAAAAGCTGTGAAGTAAGTGTATAACTAAGACATTTCTAAAAACTCTATACCAAATAATATTGAACTTGACAAAGAAGAAAAGAACAAATGATGTGGTTTACTTAGAAGACCATTGCATTCTCCTCTTCACGCCAGAGCTGCAAAAAGAAAAGAAGGTACCAGCAAGTCGAGTCACAATACGACCTTCTGAAGTCACACGCAGAGATGCATGCTCATAGACACAGATAAAATATCCAGCGGAGAAGATTGACAAATTGTGCTCAAGAAGTCACACTTCATATCGGCTCGTGCAGAATTTGGAGTGGTAACCACAGTGAAGAGAGAG
>LPNX010434087.1:53994-94132 GCA_001517045.1 Pseudotsuga menziesii
TTAATTTATGGAACCAAGGAGGAGAAGTGAACGACCTACTAGTAGTGATGTATTGAGTGATGAATTAGGGTACTAGCACAACAAATTTTACTAGGATTCACCGCACGCAAATGTTGTCGAACCGGCTTCGCATTCGGATAGGTTTTAATCTCATGTTCGACAATACGAGGGTCAATACCTGGCATTTCCTCGTATGACTAAGCAAACATGTCACGAAACTCTTTAAATAGCTCGGTATACTCCTTGATCTCATTAGAGGAACAACCCGCCCCAATGTAGATGTTCTCAACTTTGCCAGGATCGCGAGAAATATTGATAGGAATAGTTGGTGATAAATTTTCCATGTTCCCATTGGACATTTGACTAGGAGAGCTCAATGGAACCATGGGACTACCAATCTTCTCGCTAAGAATCTCCCTAAAGTCATCACGCTCCATACGGTCGAGTTCAGGAAGAAAATATGATCGATGATGTAACTCTTCCCAAGGTGGCTCAACCCCAGACATGGCCTCAATAATGGCTTCATCCGATGGAAAACATCATCGAGGAAATCATGTGCGTGAGAGGACCCAACTGCCCATGCAGGCAGCACATACAAGTTTTCCTCCTCTGTCCATGAAGAGGAAAGGCTAGGCTCTGCAACTTGATCAAGATTTGCTTGATATGCTACCATCGTTGCAGGCAACGACACATCCATTTCGATAGGTCCAATTGAAGGAATCAGTGAAGGAAGAATCCAAGGATCTTCCATATGGGTAGTGTGAAAAGACATCGAATTCAATGAGGATGAAGCCCCACCAAAACTATATCTGATCATAAGAACAGGCACAGGACAGCTAAAGGTTCCCATAAGAGATAGATGCATACCCACACCCACACTCCTAGTTGCCGGCTGAGAATGATTGATAATCGGGATAGAAGTTCCTGATGATGCATTAATATTCGAATTATGGAATGACGTCTGATCAATCGTAACAATATTCCCATTAAATGGAAACCATATCACTCGAAAGAGAGAAGAGGCTACAGCTTGCATACTATACATCCAATTCTGGCCCAACAAAATATTGTAGTCAAGGGGCACATCAACCACCTCGACCTCGATCGCGACGGTCTTCCCTCCCAATTGGACCTTAAGAGAAGGAATAATCCAGTGTGGCCGAAATGATCTACCATCGAAAGCTATCAACATAGTAGAGAATTGAGACAACTCGGGAGAATCAAACCGTTCCAACATGACAAAGACATCACGAAAGCAGCAGAGCCTCCATCAACGACAGTATGTTTGATGATCATATTAAGACACTCTACATGAATCAAAAGAGACACGTAGTAAGGCAAGTGAGGCTGTATTCCCATGGTTTGAAATTTGATAACGGAAGAAGAGTTATCATCATTAACCCCAAGAGTAGAAAGCAAGGCTCTCCTTTGCGGAGGACAAGTCTGAAGTACTTCAAGCGTGGACATCGCACAAGGAGTTTGGCCCAAATCCTCGACAACAGAATATTTCTGGGCGGCTCGAGCATTAGGATTGTGCCTTAAATGCTTTAGGACTCCCTTAGGAATGTGAGGTGGAATGCAAGGTTTTTCGATATGCAAAGGGCTCTCGAGTGGAGCGGGTTCCTTTCCAAAGTCCGGTTGTGACGAACCATAATCCTTTGCACAAGTCACAACCTTAACAGCGCGCACCATGTTGATGCAACCATGACCAGTATTGGCCTTCAACGTATTTTGATATCCACCCGATGCACAATGAGGATCAATGGTCCTCGAGTTCATATTTGGATTGTTAGGTAAAGGATAAGTTAGCACAGCTGGGCCCTGTGCTATGAATCTCGAGGCATATTCCATATGAGGGCACAAGTGAGTGAGGTGGTCCTCCTTACATAACTTGCAAGGAAACTTTACCTTACGTTTAGTTTGCTTGTCCCCCCCAGCATTACAAGTGTTCTTGTCGTTATAATTAGCATTTTCATTCTTATTCCCACTATTATGATTATTTTTCTCTTTTTTCTTATTCCTTCCATGCTGCTGGTTGCCCTTCTGGTCCGACGATTGCACAGAAAGTACACTCACCGATTGGGTAGGTTGAGACAAAGCCGTGGCTTGTCCCAATGCAAATTGATTAATTGACAATTGGCTCACTTGTTTCACAACCGAATCCACAGGTTTGGTACTTGTAGAGCCCACAATTCCATCGGCATATGGCCCAGGCTTGACCTTGGGATCGAAACTAGATTGCAGATCATTAGGTATAATCTCATACAAAAGTCCGGATTGAGCGTAGATCAAATCCAACTCTTGTTCCCCAAATATTGCTTGTTCCTTGTTTTGGACTCCAGATGTAGAAACATCCTTCGCGATGTAAGGTAACAATGACTTGAGGAACCACTCAAGGAGAAATTCGAGTGGTATAAAGGCTTTAATCAACCGCTTCCTTCTACACCACTCTTGAATATGATTTGAGATATGTGTGGCTTTGTCTTGTCAAAATGTCGACAAGATTTCGGTACCAATGTCGTAACATATGGGTAGCTGAAAGTGATTGAGGAAAGTCATGGAAAGGTCATCAAATAAAGTGTATGCCCCCCTTGGTAACTCTATATACCATTTCGTTGCAGGCCCGGTGAGAGTGCGTTGAAATAGCCTCAAACGGATTGAATTTTCATGTAAGGAATTGGAAGAGCACCAAAGGTGAAAAGTAGTAACATGCTCACTAGGATATTCTCTAGCTTTACCCTTGAACTTGGGAATGTCCAAAGGAAGCTTGTTAGGGACGGCCAGCTAGGCTGGGCCATGAGATACTGGATCGTTCATAAGTCTCGATAAGTCAGGTAAGTTCAATGTTACGAGGAAAGGGATCCTAGGTTGAGCCGGTCTATGCCACACTCCCTGATAGTTCTGGTTCATGTAAGGTTGATTGCTATAAATACCATGGCCTTGGCCATAATAAAATCCTCCCATTTGACCCGTATAGAGCTACATGGAAGCACTGTGATGTGGGGTCCCTTGATTATGCGGTGCTACAAAGCCTTAATTGGAAGAGTAAGCAGGTTGTTGATATCACTACCCATAGGGTTGATAGTTCTGTCCATACCGCGGTCCATAAGACTGTCTATGAGAAGCTCCATAAGGTGTCCCATGGGATGTCCCAACCTCAAATGTCCATCCTAGACCTAGTGTTAGAAATACTATGCGGATACCAGAACCGAGACAAGTAAACATTGGGAACACCACTTACATTCCTTCACATGTCCCTTCGTTCTCGAACCCTACTCCTTCGAATGCATTTTTGACAACCCTTCCTCCCCCTCATTCACGTGGTCCTTTGGGCCGAAATATCGCTACTAGCCATGTTCGTGTTGTGACTTCTCACACAGTAGTATCTCAGAGACAAGTGCCTCCTATTGTGTCAGGAGTTAATATCCCTTTTTCTAGATCATATTATGCTCCATCTCAAGGAGTTCCCTATATCCCTAACTATGGACATTCTCACGGGACACCTTATGGATCTTCTCATGGGCAGTCTTATGGACCGCAATATGGAAATAACTATCAACCCTATGTGTACGGGTATCAACAACCTGCTTACTCTTCCAATTATGGCTTTGTAGCACCGCATAATCAAGGTACCCCACATCACAATGCTTCCATGCAACCCTATACGGGTCAAATGGAAGGATTTTATTATGGCCAAGGTCATCGTATTTATAGAAATAAACCTTACATGAACCAGAACTATCAGGGAGCATGGCATATACTGGCTCAACCTAGGCTCCCTTTCCTTGCAACATTGAACTTACCTGACTTATCAAGACTTATGAACGATTCAGTATCTCATGACCCGTCTTGGCCGGCCGTCCCTAACAAGCTTCCTTCGGACATTCCCAAGTTCGAAAGTAAAGCTAGAGAAGATCCTAGTGAGCATGTCACTACTTTTCACCTTTGGTGCTCTTCCAATTCCTTACATGACGATTCAATCCGTTTTAGGCTATTTCAACGCACCCTCACCGAGCCTATAGCGAAATGGTATATAGAGTTACCAAGGGGGGCATACACTTTATTTGATGACCTTTCCATGACTTTACTCAATAACTTTCAGTTACCTTGTCACATACCCCAATTTTGTAAAATTATGTAATTGTTTTATTTTATTTTCTGAGACATTATGTTAAACTTAATCCTAAGTAGGGATTGATGACTCAGNTCTAAAAGATTCTGAGTTAATATAGAGCTGAAGGACTGTATATGTTTTGCTGCACCTAGTTCCAATCCAGGGAGACCAGATCAAGCTCGGGGGTCCTGAGAAGTCGTTGTTTGAGCGCTCTCCAGGAATTGGTAGGGAGGAACGGCCTCCCATTGCTGTTGTTGTCCACAGCAGTTTAACAGGTTTTTCATTCATATCTCTATATCCTTCTGTGCATAAATAGATAAACAGTATGATTGTTTAAGTATCTGAAAGGAATTGTTAGTAATTTGAACTGTTAGTATTACCATGTTTTTCCACACCTGATATCATCAGGTAGTACTCTAGCATGGTATCTCAAGCTTAGAAGAAGTAATCTCCTAAACTGAGTTCCCTANCAAACTGAGTTCCCTAGTTTATTTTACTTTTATTACAATTGTTTTACTGTGCATTTATCTTTTATTTAAGCTATCTCACTTGCAACTTTTATTTAAATCTGAACTGTACTCTGATCTTTGAAAAAGAATTAACTGTGCATGAAAAAGAAATACTAAGTATACTTGAAATATAAGTTATATTCATTTCTCTTCTGTATAAAGTAAATGCATTACAGATTAAAGATTTATGTATTATCAATAGGGTTTAGTATTTTTACATTATAGTAAAAGAAACCAGAATTTCTGCATATCAGTATTGCTATCAGAACTACAACATACTTTATGAGTTGTCTTTTTAANTTTATTTACGTTATAGTAAAAGAAACCAGAATTTCTGCATATCAGTATTGCTATCAGAACTACAACATACTTTATGAGTTGTCTTTTTAAAAGAATAGACCTTATTTTTATGTAGAAGTGTTTTTATTGTAATTATTAAGAGTTTACTGAAATATTAAACAAAAATGAAAGAGACCCTAAATTCAAAGATCAGTAATAACACATTATATTAATAATACTCTTATTTACATCTTTGAAATAATAATAATTTCTAAGTAATTATGTTTCTAGGATTTAGAAATAAACATGATGTTATATATATATGTAATAAATATATAGATAATTATTTATAAATAAATATCTAATATAATATCATACAGAATAGAGACAGTATATAATTATGTTCTAGATTCTAGAATAGGATTGAGATAAATAAAGTTACTTACGAACTTAATATAAACACAAGATTATCTTGATAGAAAGTTTACATAATATTATTTATTTATAAATTGCAACAGTAATTCCTAACTATAGATTTAGGATTTAAAACCCTACATAAGTTAAACTATATAATCATAGTAAAGAAATCATAAAAGCTGGACCTTTTAACTTTGTTTTTATTTCATTCGATACATTACTTAATTATTTAAAACACTCACAGCTAAGTTAATAAAAGGATAACCATTAAGTATTCTTTTCGAAAACTGTACATTACAGCAAGGGAGAAAAACCAGATGCATACATTATTGTAAACACTTGGAAAATAATTACTAAAAACATTTAATAACCTTCACTATAAATGCAAGGCTAAAGGCCTATAAAGATAACCATAACGAACTGTAAAATCAAGGCTCGAAGCCTTTCTGTAACATTTTCACATTTTAAAAATAACTCAAAGGCTTAAAGCCTGTAACCCTGTCTTAAAAACCAAAACATGCAAGTAATTAACAGTTTACATCCACGGCCGTAGCCGGTTAAGCTCTTAAAGAGCTAGGGTTAAAACCCAAAAACAAAAACTATACACCTATCAACCCTCGCCATACTATTTTACAAGTAAACCTTTAAACACAGTCTCGGCCTGGAGCCGTAACGCTTTTTATCACAGGGATAAACCCTAGTGAAGCATGGGAGTATTCGACAGCTAAGCGAAGAGCAGAGAGACCAAGAAACTGATTATGCACCCTGTTAACAAACAACATGGAGACGTACATCGAAGGACCGGGATTACCAGGAAGCGCCGAGCTATATCCTCTGTGCGCAACAGCTACGACCTTGAAGGGAAAGTCTGCCATCGAAGGGCAGATGACATTGGAAGGAAAACCTACCAAACAAAGAGAAATTTTAAGTCAGTAACCCTAACAGTTACTTAAACAAACAAAACTTAAAATAAAATGCACATTGTATTTTCTTAATCGCTTACCTGCGAAGATTCCAGCAGTAAGCAGACTGGAACGAGGGTGCTGGAACCCTTTCCTCACCGGGAGAATCGAACAGCCTTCGACAGTGCCCACAAAGTAACGATACAACACAGCCTGCAAAGAATCAACACAGCCCACGAAGGAACTACACGATACAGCCACGAAGGAGCTACACAATACAGCCACGAAGGATCAATGTAATACAGCCCACAAGGGAGCAATACAACGCAGCCACGAAGGAGAAACGCAATACAGCCCACAAGGGAGCAATACAACGCAGCCCATGAAGAAGTAACCCAACACTGCCCACGCAGGAGCACAACGAAGACGGGTTACACACCAGGCTATCTCCAAGCAAAATCGACCAGCAAAAACTACTAGGGTTTGGACAGTGCAGTGCTCAAATCCCGCAGGCGAGAGGAAGACTGAATCGTTTTGGAGGAAAGTCAACTTATATTTCCCAATGCATGGCGAGGAGGCAGCCACGTACACCTTTAAATTATTGCCAATAAGTGGGTCAATCCCTAATGTTTTGTAACTTTGCTTTGCCATCGTAATCATAGTGGGAAAGTTCCATATCATCGCTTTTGCCAACATAATCATAATGTTGAAGGCGTTATATAATCACCCTTCGACCTTGACCTGCATAAGGTCAGACACCATAATGTTAATGATCAAGTATAAAAACAATTATTCCATTGCAATGTATACAAACTATACCCTATTTTATGTTAACCATAGTGTAATATATTTTACTTTTAACGAAGCATTATAACTTTGGGATAATGGCTTATAATGTTAAAGCCAGAACATTGATTCTCATACTAAAACCATGAACTACAAGGATGACTTGTTATTGTTAAGTCTAGTTCAGTAATTGGTAATCAATGAACTTAAATTACAAGACTAATGAAATCTAATTGTAGAGTTATAGTCGCATAAATTATATAGTATATACCTTGCGACCAATTACCATAACGTAATAACGTTAACAAGGAGTCTAACCCATGCTTTTACTTGTCAAGTGTTATTATTTTATGAGTTATTTTCTCAAGGAGTGACCATGTGCAACATGGGAAATAGTTCTTTATCATGAATTATATTATTATAAATGTCTATGTCCATAATTATTCAAAGAACTCTGTTTATTTACATGAATTGAACTGGTGATATTAACCAATCAAAAAGGGCGACATTTTAAAAACTGTAATAGCCTTTGTCAACCCTTAAATTCGCTAATGAACATTACTTTTGCAACTTTTACTAGTGCTAGTAATTTCAATAATTTTTATAGGCAGTATTGGAAAAGAAATCTATGTAAACTGCCATCCTTATCTCTGAATGTCCAATCAACTGAAGAGATCATAGATATATCGGGAAATGACAATTCTTTTCTTTAGTGTCTTTTAACCTTTCTTATCATATATTGTTTTATATCAAAAATGAAATAAAGGAGGCTATACCTGTAGAAGCTGAATAGTCCGTTTAACATGCATTTAGTTCTGTACTGAAAGCACTTGATAACAGCATATGATTTATTTTACTCTAGAATGATCTGTTAGCAGCAATCCCAAAAACTTTACCTGTCAATCTGTAAGATAAAGGAAAACTGTGTGCGTTAGCTTTACAGCTAAGTAAGCCCAGTCTAACGTAGTATATCCACTTGCTGTTGCAAACAGAGAACAATCAGAAAACTGAAGAAATAAAAACTCAACTAACATTCCAACCAAGTAAAGATCTTACAGTTACAAAATAAATAGCATTAACTAATCAGTATTTAACGATTTTGTTAACATACAATTATGCTATTTAAAAGTTTTTAAATTTTTGAAAATTTCGGGGTTTTGACATACCTGTATGTTACGACGTTGGTACCGAACTCTTGTTGACATTTCAACAAGAGAAAGCCACACATATCTCGGATCATATTCAAGAGTGGCGTAGAAGGAAGCGGTTGATTAAAGCCTTTATACCACCGTAATTTATCCTTGTGTGGTTGCTCAAGTCGTTGTTACCTTAGATCGTGAAGGATGTTTCTACATTCAGAATCCAAAACGAGGAACAAGAAATCTTTAGGGAACAAGAGTTGTATTTGATCTACGCTCAATCCATACTTTTGTATGAGATTATACCTAATGCTCTGCGATCTAGTTTCGATCCCAAGGTCAAGCCTGGGCCACATGTTGATGGCATTGTGGGATCTACAAATACCAAACCTGCGGATTCGGTTGTGAAACAAGTGAGCCATTTGTCAATTAATCAATCCATGTCGGGACAAGCCACGACTTTGTCTCAACCTACCCAATGGGCGATTGTACTTTCTGTGCAATCATCAGAACAGAAGGGCAACGAACAGCCTGGAAGGAATAAGAAAAAAGGGAAAAATAATCATAAGGGTGGGAATAAGAACGAAAATGATAATTATAATGAAAAGAACGCTCGTAATGCTGGGGGGCACAAGAAGAATAAACATAAGGTAAAGTTTCCTTGCAAGTTATGTAAGGAGGACCACCTCACTCACTTGTGCCCTCGTATGGAAGATGCCTCGAGGTTCATAGCACAAGGCCTAGATGTGCTAACTAATCCTTTACCTAACAATAAAAATTTGAACTCGATGACCATTGATCCTCATTATGCATCGGGTGGATATCAAAATCCATTGGAGGCCAATACTGGTCATGGTTGCATCAACATGGTGCGCGCTGCTAAGGTTGTGACTCATGCGAAGGATTATGGTTCGTCGCAACCGAACCTTGGAAAGGAACCTGCTCCATTTGAGAGCCCTTTGTGTATCAAAAAACCTACAAATAAACCTGAAGTTCCATCTCGCATTACTAAGGGAGTCCTAAAGCATTCAGGGCACAATCCTAATGCCCGAGCCACCCAAAACTATTTTGTTGTCGAGGATTTGGGCCAAACTCCTTGTGCAATGTCCGCACTTGAAGTACTTCAGACTTTTCCTCCGCAGAGGAGAGCCTTTCTTTCTGCTCTTGGGGTTAATGATGATAACTCTTCTTCCACTGTCAAATTTGAAACCATGGGAATATAGCCTTGCTTTCCTTACTACGTGTCTCTTTTGATTCATGTAGAGTGTCTTAATATGACCATTAAACACACTGTTGTTGATGAAGGCGTTGTTGCTTCCGTGATATCTTTGTCATGTTGGAAGGGTTTGGGTTCTCTCGAGTTGTCTCAATCCACAACTATGTTGATAGATTTCGATGGTAGATCATTTCGGCCGCACGAGATTCTTCCTTCTCTTAAGTTCCAATGGGGAGGGAAGACCGTCGCAATCAAGGTCGAGGTGGTCGATGCGTCCCTTGACTACAATCTTTTGCTGGGCCGGAATTGGATGTATAGTATGCAAGCCGTATCCTCTTCTCTCTTTCGAGTGATATGCTTTATATTTAATGGGAATATCGTTACGATTGATCAGATGTCATTCCATAATCTGAATATTAATGCATCATCGAGAACTTCTTTCCTGATTATCAATCATTCTCAGTCGACAACTGGGAGTGTGGGTGTGGGTATGTATCCATCTCTTATGGGAACCTTTAGCTGTCTTGTGCCCGTTCTTATGATCGGATCTAGTTTTGGTGGGGCTTCGTCACTGTTGAATTCGGTGTCTTTTCATACTACCCATATGGAAGATCCTTGGAGTCTTCCTTCACCGAGTCCTTCGATTGGACCTATCGAAACGGATGTGCCGTTACCTGCAACAATGGTAGCATATCAATCAAATATTGATCAAGTTGCAGAGCCTAGTCCTTCGTCTTCGCGAACAGAGGAGGAGGACCTGTATGTGCTTCCTGAATGGGTAGTTGAGTCCTCTCATGCACATGATTGCCTCGATGATTTTTTTCCATTGGATGAATCCATTATTGAGGCCATGTCTGGGGTTGAGCCACCTTGGGCAGAGTTACATCATCGATCATATTTTCTTCCTGAACTCGACCGTATGGAGTGTGATGAATTTAGGGATATTCTTAGCGAGAATATTGGTGGTCCCGTGGTTCCATTGAGCTCTCCTGGTCAAATGGCTGATGGGAACATGGCAAATTTATCACCAACTATTCCTATCAATATTTCTCGCGATCCTGGCAAAGTTGAGAACATCTACATTGGGGCGGGTTGTTCCCTTGATGAGATCAAGGAGTATACCGAGCTCTTTAAAGATTTTCGTGACATCTTTTCTTGGTCATATGAGGAAATGCCAAGTATTGGCCCTTGTATTGTCGAACATGATATTAAAACCTATTCGAATATAAAGTCGGTTTGACAACGTTTGTGTGCGGTGAATCCTAGGAAAAACACCCACCATTAAGGCTGAGATAGAGAAACTTTTAAAATTCGGTTTTATCTATCCCATTTCCCTAATGAAGTGGGTTTCAAATTCTATTTCGGTTGATAAGAAGCAGGGAGCGATCTGTATATGCACTTATTTCCATGATTTAAATCGTGCTTGTCCTAAGGATAATTTTCCTACACCATTTATTGATCATATTTTGGATGAGTGTATGGGAAGTGAGGTATTATCCTTTATGGATGGTTTTTCTGGATATAATTAGATTCAGATCAAACCCGAGGATCAACATAAGACCACATTTATTTGTCCTTGGGGTACTTTTACATATCGAAATATTCCTTTCGGCCTTAAAAATTCCAGAGCTACATTTTAGCGGGCTATAACCTTAATTTTTCATGATCTCAAAACAATTATCGAAGTGTATTTGGATGACCTTGTTGCTCATTCTCATTTGAGAGTGCATCATCCATACCATTTGAGATTAGTATTCGAAAGATGTTGCCATTACCAAGTGCGTTTAAATCCTCATAAGTGCATCTTTTGCGTGTCTGTTGGTCACTTGCTAGGGTTCATTATATCCAAGGAGGCTATAAGAGTTGATCCCTTAAAGGTTGAGTCAATACCTCATTTGTCTCCCCTGCGTAATATTAGACACCTTCATTGTTTGCAAGGCATGGCAAATTTATTGCGGAGATTCGTAGTTAATTTTTATAACTTGATTAAAGGATTTATGCGTTTTTTAAAGAAGGACACTCCTTTTTACTGGGATGAGCGAGCCCATGAGTCCTTTGATGCTCTTAAGCAAGGCTTAGCATTGGCCCCCATGCTTAGTCCACCTGACCATAGTTGTGATTTCTTGATTTATGTGGCTGCGTCTATGGAGACGGTTGGTATGGTTTTGGTTTAGGAGGATGAGGATCTCCACGACCATGTCATATATTATTTTGAGTTGAAACCTTATTGATGCGGAAATCCATTATTCCCATGTGGAGAAGCTTTCCTTGGCCACCGTTCATGCGGTTCAGAGATTGAGACATTACATTCTCATTCGCCAAACCTTGGTTGTAGCTCATATCAATCCATTTTAGTTCATCCTCAATAGAAGGATGATTGGGGGAAAATATAATAAATGGATTTTTATTTTGCAAGAGTTCGATCTCAAATTCGTTTCGGCAAAATCGAAGAAATCATTGATCTTTGCGGAGATCATATCTGATTTTCAAAGTTTGGAGGAGGAAGAGGTTTATGAGGATACATTTGTCAATGAAAATATTTTCCCTATCTCAACTTTGGACCCGTGGTATGGGGATATCATTGTATATTTGCAAACGTTGAAGGTCCCTACTCACCTTTCACGGGATGAGAGATGATGATTACATCATGTAGCTAAGAACTACCTTATAGTGGATAACACTTTGTACCGCCGTGGGGTATATTCCATTTTGTGTCATTGTTTAACCCATGATGAGGCTGTGGTTGTGCTAAATGATTTCCATGGAGGGACGTGTGGTGGTCATTGATCTGGGCTTTCTATAGCCCAAAAAATCTTGAGAGAAGGATATTTTTTTCCCTCGATATTCAAAGATTTTGTTAATGTAGTCAAGAAGTGTCACCCTTGCCAGGTGTTTGCACGCAATACGTGCTTACATCCAGCCCCATTACATCCTATTGTCACCGCTAGTCCCTTCACTAAGTGGGGGCTTGAATTTATGGATTGCAACCCAGCTTCGGCTAGGGGGCATCATCACATTATAATGGCTATCGATTATTTCACGAAATGGGTAGAGGCTATCCCATGGTTAAATTTGACGGTGAGATAGCTGCGCATTTCATTTTCAACCATATTATTACTCGGTTCGACATTCTGAAAGATCTTGTCACTGACCATGGTAGGAACTTTCAGAATAAAATGATGGAAGAGTTGGCTTCAAAGTTGGGGTATAAGCAGGAGCACTCCTCTTTTTATTACCCTTAGGCAAATGGATAGGTTGAAGCATTGAATAAATCACTTAAGTCTATTCTCCAACAAACCATTGCACAAAGCAAGACGAATTAGCATATCATGTTATATCTTGCTTTGTGGGCCTATAGAACCATGGTTAAAACTGCCATCGGTTTCTCTCCATATCAGCTTGTACATGGGGTAGAGTCTGTCTTTCCAGTTGAATGCGAAATCCCTTCTGTGAAGCTAGTTATAGATATTTTACCAGAAACTTCCACATTGGAAGAAAATTTGGTCCACTTAGAGCAGCTTGATGAGCAGTGTCGAGATGCCTTAGTGGCTCTAGAAGTAAATAAGCATTGCGTCAAGGTCCAATATGACAAGTCTGTCCATCTGAGGAAGTTTAGTGAAGGTGATTTGGTCCTTTTGTGGGATCAAGCTAAAGAACCCTTAGGGGAAGGGAAGTTTAATCCCATGTGGCATGGTCCTTACATGGTCAAACATGTGTTAGAGAAGGGTGCCTATGAGCTAGTGGATTATGAAGGGATAGCCTTGGCGGAACCTAGAAATAGGCTCTATCTTAAAAAATACTATGCATGGTCTTTAGCCAGGGCTGATTGTTGTATATTATTGTACAGTTTTTGAATTGCATAGTTAGGTTTTCTTATGGTGATCGAGTTTGTTGATTAGCTTCCGTTTCTTATGAAATATGTCGATGGAGTCTTTCGTTCACATAGGATTTGTCGATGGTGCTAGCCGTCACACTCAAAACTCAGCTTTGGCTGCTTGGGTTATTTATACTCCTACAGGTCAAGTATTGTCCACAGGAGGCATATGTTTACAACCTTCTTCGAACAATGTTGCTGAATATAGTGCCGTTATTGAGTTATTGCATTCTTTCTCTTGAGGTACGTCTTGATTCACAGTTAGTGGTTTCACAACTTAATGGCTCGTATAGTATTAGGGATCCGATATTATTACGAAGATTCTTACATGTGAGATTTCTAGAACAACAATTTGAGAATATAATATACATTCATGTTGCAAGAATTTTTAATCAAGTTGTTGAATCATATGCTAACAATGTGTTAGATTGGCATTTGTTTCATAGACCATATGCATATCACAAACATACATTTTTGCACACATGTAAATAAATAAAATCGATCATCATAAAAGTTTTTTATTAATATCCAAAAAGTGACATCATAATACATAAGTGTCATAATACAAAATTGGGGTTTCCGAGCCACCAAAACATAATACACAGTCGTACAAAATGAATACTGTCAAGTCTCTAAGCTTGAGGAGGAGGGGGGTTCTGATCATGGTAGCACACTACAGTTCTAGCTAGCCATTAGAATAATCGAACCCATGCTCGTGGTACACCAACCACCTGGCGCTGCATAGCCTCAGGCAAGTCCTCAACTTGCGCCATGGCTACCCTATGTGTCAAGCATATGAAGTTCATGTGAATGCTTTGGAGCATCCACTCCGTACCCATGATATCATCTCCTATTCCCCTCCATCGATGACGAGGGAAACCATTCGGTCGTCATGGTCCTACATATGCATACACATGATATATTGTCACTATGTGTCGTCACACCAAAAACATGTCTTTTGAGTCAATATATCAAAAAACACAAAAAAAAAGTAAATAATTCAAAAAACTTAAAAAGTGGGTTTGGGATTCGTGACCTATGTCACCATATGCTGCTCCTAGTGGTAGGCGCATGTTTGGATCTCCACGGAAGTCTATGCCTGCATAAGGGTAGTCATCTATGGCAATGATCTGCCTCCGCCACTGGAAAGAAGTCTGTTGGGTAGGGGTTAGCCACCCTACCTTCGCCCAGTCTACGCATAACATTTACCCAATGTCGTTGGGATGGATATCAAACTCCGTGTGGAGGAATGTCCACTCTAGGGCTTAGACTTGGTACCCGCTCAAAGAAGAACATGCTTAGTATGCTCCCGAAATTGAAGTTCTACACCTTGCCCATTTTGTAGTCACTAAGTTGTTGTTTCATGTTGCTCAATAGCATCCTGCTACAGTCATACACTATGGGTCTCATACACTCCACCGCATAGAACATTAGTGGCCGAGAGGCCTGGTGGAGTGAAGCTAATCCGACTATCATGCCTAATGCCAATAGTATGGCCTTCAGTCCCAGAACCTGGATAGAGTTTGTTGGGGTTTGGCTCCCAATCTTTTTTGTGTCTGGAAAGAAATACACAGTTATGTACTCATCAACAGTCAATCCACCTCCTGGCCCATGAGATCGGAGATTTACCACCTCTCCTCATCAGGATAAACCGGTGATAAAGTATATGTCCTCAACCTCAATGCTAAGTGACATCCCGTCAACGTGAAAAGTCTCAGAGTCTAGATCCGAGTAATCCACTAGCAGCTGGAGTAGTCTTGGTTTGGCCCTCAGGCTGCCAAGACACCAAAACTTATACAAACCACACGCCTGTAATGCTTGTTGGGCCATAACATCACCTTCAACGGCCTCCTCCACATCACCATGTTCTGTTTCCCTCCACTCTAACACCATCCTGCACAAAAAACCAGAGTTATGATTAGCATTTTCCTTTGAAAACCTTATTTGCGGCCTCATATGCGAATTTTTTCAAAACAACCGCGTATGTACGCAGGTTTGGGTGTTTTTTCTGTGTATAACGAGCCTTATATGCAAAAAACCCCCAATTTCCGTGTGGGCTGAAGCGCACAACTATGGATGGCCTAAAAAATTGATTGGAGCATGAAAACTTAAAAAAATTACATGAAATGGGAAGGGGAGGACATGAGAAGTTACTTGGATCAAACGGGGTCGGATTTCATTGGATGATGCTCCCGGAATTCGCATTGGAAGTTTTGAGCTCAAATGCACTATGTTGGGTAAAAATTTCAAATGGTATGGAATTTTTAATTTTTTTACTATTTACAGAAATTTTTTGAAATTTTTTACCCCCTTTCTATAGTTTTTGACCATTTCTGACCATTTTGGACCGTTTGAACTAATTAGATGATGTAGGAATCCGTTTTGAGCGCAGTTTGACCGTGGTTTTGACTCGTTAGTGCCTATTTCAGGTATTATGTCTAAATTGGCATATAGGTTAGGTTTTCGGCATATAGGTTAGGTTTCACATCCGTTGGTACTTTGCATGACCTTATGACCGTTTCATTTTAACCTTAGGTACGAACCCATTCTATCTTGTCACATAACCTTCTTGTTGCTTTTAGAAGTGACATGATGTGAATGGTAGAGCTTGACCATACATGGGTACTCTAGCTAGCTCTTGTTTTGCATTTGGTGCCCATGCCGACATTTTTCCTTTAGGGTGTGGGAGTCCTTTGTATAGTATCACCATGACTTTGTGCAAGAGCTCCATACTCCTCTTGATCTTTTTTCTGGCCTTTTTATTCAGGACTCCCTTATGTCAAGTTGTAATTGCATTATCATGAGTTTTTCTTGCCTTATTGAGCCTTATTCTGGCTTCCTTGACTTTCATTATCATCCATATAGCCTGATCTTGTCTCATGTCCAGCCAAGTAGAACCATTTTATATATCTTTTGTAGCTTGATTCCCCATTTTTTATCGAGAGGGGACTTTCCCTCGAGTGTCGTTATCCTACACATGTTTCCTTGCATTGAGCATCGATATATTCCACTACTTGGAACTAGTTTGTTTGCCCCTTGACATTCGAATCCTCTTATATTTGTGACTATAAAGCACTTTTATTCTTTTTCAAACTTTTCAAAATATCTGAAAAAGTAAAAAAAAAAACCAAAAAACCAAAAAGCCGGACAGGAAAAGATGTTATCTTTGGCAGCAGTCGAGTTGTGTCTCCTTTGAATAGAGCATTGTATATCACATCCGTTGGTTGGGTTAATAGTTTGAATTTAGGAGTTGTACTCGTTTCTCTGAGTTTATCTCCACTGAATGGTTAAGCTTCCAGTCCCTATGGAGCCTTTGTCGATGCCTCATGTGTCGCAGAGATGTTCCAGTTTTGTATATTGAGTCTATGTTCCCTACATTTAGTCACCATTCAAATTTATCCTCTTGTTCGAAGGAACTTAAATCCTGAGTCAACCATTCCTCAGTTTTCTTGACTTTGCATGTCAGTCATTCCCAGTACCAGTACTGGTTCGAGCACATTATGATTGAGTCCTTCCACATTATACAGCTTTGCTGAGTACCTCATGTTGGATGATGGGGGATTCCTTAATACCCTCCTTCCAGTGGATTCCATCCCATCGACTTGAGATCATTTATTCTGGGATAGGATTCTAGAGTCATTTGAGTGCCTTGAGACTTACAGTCATCAGTGATAGGTTCTCTCACCATTGACAGTTTTGGGAATACATCAATGTCCCCTGATCAATGGATTCCTTCAAGTGTTCGACCTCAACACATTTATTCGCACTTGTTAGATTGCACTCTAGTACCTTGATTCCCATTTTCATTATTGGTGGGTGATCTCGTGTCTGTTAATGGTATACATCAATGACCAATAATCAAATGATGTACTACTATGTTCGACCTTGACACCTCTTTTCACATAGTAGGACATGTACTTATAGCAGATTGTGTAGAATACTTTCCATATTGGTGGCATGTCTGATATGCTACCTCCTTGATTGTGCCAGTGTTCATGAGATTTCAGCTCTCGTGACTTGAGTACAGTGTATGTCAGATATCTTCATCTTTTATGGAGATCTTGGTCCTTTGTATATCTTCATCATGGAGATTCTGATCTATCTATATTATACGTGGTGATGATGACACATGTCATATTTTATATCATGCCTATTCATGGCCATTGTACTCTTATGTATCCGGGACTGATGTATGTATTTGCAGTCATATCCAGAGATATTTGTACTATACTGGTGGATGGCTGGTTCTTCCACCTGGTTCTTCATCACTCCACTTATGGGATGGATTTATAATGTATTTCGGCCATCATATCATCCCTCCAACCTCACACATTATGGGGCATCTGTTATAGCTGATTTTACCACACATGGTAGATCACACATTTATGGCCTTCCCTGTCCCTCTGCAGACTCTTTGGACCCCATGGACCATTTTTTTACTTTTGATGTTTCCAATATCATTCCTAAATGCACTCATTATTTGTTTTATGTGACTTTTAAACCCTTTCTCGCGTATACACACGGATATAACCCTTATACCCGCGTACACCGGGATGTGTGCAAAAGGCCAAATATTTTTGGAGTTTTCCTTGTTGTGGATCTGAGTCACTTGTGTCCTAGCCTTCCATATGCCTCGAGATTTCTTGGATTTGACCTTCCATTACCCCAGTGAAGCACTATATAAGGAACCCTTTGGATACATTGAAGGGAGAGAATTGAAGAGAAAGAAAACTATAGTTCATTGTTGTCGTAGCTTGCTTATACTTGAGTCTGCATCCCTTTGTCGCTTGGAGCACTTGGTGTTCTTCACAATCTTGCATTTTCTTGTGAGATTTCTATCAAGAGATGGAGGATTGAGGTGGAGGACCAAGTGGAGGACTCAGTTTCTCCATTTCATAGATGTGCCGACAGAGGTTGTCATTCATTTAATCTTTGATTTATATTAATAGAAGCATCTTTTTCTGTCCAATGATGTGCATTTAAATGAATATTGAATCCATGGATTCTTTTAATTTCTTATAGATTATTGATTATGTATGCTAGAGTAGGTCTAACACCATTATATAGCATGCTTGTCTTGTTTGCTGTTGTTGAGAGAGCAAATTGTTAACACAAGTGGGATTGGAAAAATCTCAATGGGGATCTACATCAACCATCTGGAATAAGGTATGTTTCGAGATCCTTTAGTGTTATATGTTTTATTTCTCTTGCATATTGGAAAGGGATTGATTTCTGTGGTTTCTCTGTCTGTTGTGGTACACCCCAAGCCACATGAAGTTTTCTCCGTAACACCAAGGAGGATAAGTGAACGACCTACTAGCACAAATGTATTGAGTGATGAATTATGGTACTAGCACAACAAATTTTATTGTATTATCTCTTATTTTTTAGTAATATCCCATCTCTATTCCTGACCACTAGTATTTGGTTTTATCAACTATCCTACTCCAATAAAAAGAATCATACATCAGCTTAAACTTCCCGTGAATCGTGGGTCATTTAAGCCTTTCTAAAATCTCACTGAGAAGGGCCTTTAAAAACAACCATTTCTATTCTAATTTCCTTTATTCTTTTGTTAAAATTACTAGTTCATATGTTATTTTTCCTACTTTGTTGACTTCCATCGCTAAATAGGTAAATTTGGTTATACATATAAAAACAATTTTTCTTTTCACCAAATAATGAATATTGCTGTCTTTGCAGCATTCTTCATACCAGAGTGAACAATTAACATGATATAGCGCTGCTTGAAACGTAAACTTTCGGCAAGGTAAATATACACAGTACACTATCTAGAAATATATAAAATAAAGATTTTGAATTACCTTTTCTCTGACCATCAATAAGGCTTGCTTTCGTAGGTGTTAGTTATAGAGTGAAAGTTGCATAGCGTAGAAGTAGATGAATTTATAAATCACAAATTACCAAATTACTAGTGCATTTGGTTATAATATCGAAAATTAGGCCATGCAGAATTGCTCACCCTGGTTGGCCCTGAGCATTTGGCTCTTTGATGAGAGCACCGTGTTTTTTTCTCTTCCATTATATAACCCTGAAGGAGTAATTGGTTATGTTAATGAATATGATATCATTTTATCCATTCGTCGTTAGTCTTACCAAGGTTTGGGCTAGATTCCTTCAAGTCGCAGTATCCACGAGTGAGCACAGGTAATACTGTCGATTCTAGAACCAATGTTTACGGGTTTATGTAGGTTGATATCAATTTTCAAAATTCTTTATTTATTTTCTCAGGAAGGTTACCTCGTGGCTTTATTTTCTCATGCGGGTTACCTCGTGGCAAGGAGTATAGAACCCAAACTCAATCGTTGGATTCCAGGTAATCATTTCTATGTGAGGTTGTGAAGTTAACCCTCTGTGTATGTAGGGAATGTGCGTTCTCGGGTTTTCATTGTATTCTCAAGCTTATGTTAACAAAATTACTTAATTTTAAATGCAATTCAATAGATATTAAGCCATGGTTTTAGTAATAAGAATCTAAACTATCATTTTTCATTGTTTGAGATTTCCTTTGGCTTGTATTATTTAGTCTCATGTATGAATTTCTCCCTACCTCAACACAATTTGTATAATATTAATGTTTGAAATTACATGGAGGTTTTCATATAAAACTGGATTTCGATATAATTTATTTATCTATGCTATGTTTTATTGTCTGAATACAACTTCCCTACAACCTCAGGTTGGCTACCCAGGATTGGAAAATTTGTATCATTGAAGGACTTGAGTGCATTTAATTATTTCAAGATGAAGAGCATACATGGTTGCAATAGCTGACAGAGCTTCAAATGTTATGTAGAATGATGAACATTAATGGGTGCATAGAACTGGAACAACTACGAAGTATTGAAAATTTGGATTCTTTGTAGGAGTTGGAGCAGCTGATAAAGCTTCAAATACTGAAAAAATAAAATGCGGTTTCTTTTGAATTCCTTACATGGGAATAACTTTTCAGCTTGATTGTGCCCGTGAGAGAATTTATCCTCTTAAAAAACACATATTAATATTTTTTAATGCTTTTATCTTATACATCCTACTAAACTTTGATTGGTTTTTCTAGTTCTTTTCCTTGTTGATATTCACATTACTTTTCAAGTTAACATGTATATAGCTCATTTAAAATGGAAAAATAATTTTTGGTGATATACATGTATGTCTTTAAGCTTCCCATGAGTTTTAATAAGAGTTCTTCCTGCAAAGTAAATAAAAGTAAATAAACATATTTAGAAGAAAAAAAATCCACCAGATAATTTATTACACTAACTATTGTTATTGACAATTTCTCAACAGCAACATGGATTGGAATGGAACCTTCGATTTAACTATGTTTTAAGTCAACATGCCAACTTCTTGTTTTTATTTGTGCAAATTCAAATTTCATTTCCCATTTATGTTTATTGGTTACCCATTTCATTGAATAGTTGATATATATTTTTATCTATTTTATGATTTGCTACCAGATCTTTTATTTGTAGGATTTGGTGATTATTAATATCGGCCCATTCATTAACAAGATTACCAAGATAGCGTTAGTAACTTCTTTTCTAACCTTGTGCATAATGCTGCTAAAGTTTCCCTGCAAAATTGTGTCTAAATATAGATATTAATATAGCAGTTACTATTTCAGCCCAGTATTGAGACACTAAAGTGTAGTAGTAATAAAGTGTGAAGTGGTTTTAGAGTGGTGCCTGTCATAATTGGTTCCAAATTGTATGAAAATGTTGTGGTCTTTAACACTCAACAAATTTTATGTTATGGACTGTACTTGGGTTTATGGTTCTTTGCCCATAAGTTTACCAACTTGATATGATACATAGTAGTTGAATTTCAGAAATTATCATCCATAATTGATAAAAATAAATGAAAGGTATAAATATGGCAAAGTGACTTCCATCAAAAAGTTGAAGACTTTCATCGAAGAGTTAGAGTTTAGAGTTAATTAAAATTTGGTAGGAAAACAAAAAAAACATTTTTGGCAGCTTTAAATACTTTTTTTTTACCACTATATTTTTCCAGAAGTCTATTTAAGCTATTATAGTATTATTTGATAATTTTATTGAAGAATTTTAATGAGTATATATTATTTTTTACTAAAAATATATGTGCAAATAACCTTTTTCCTTTAAAACACATATATACATTTCTTTATCATTGTATGGACATATACATTTGTTTATCATTGCATGGACAATGAAGTAGAAGTAAATTAAATTTGGGTAAAAAAACAATAAAAAGATAAAAAGAAAATTACCATTGTATTTTTCTAGAATTTCTTTTCAACTATAACATTATTAGATAATTTTGTTAAGATATTTTATTAATATCTATTAATTTTTATCTACAATTATTTTAAATGTTGAAAAGATATTTACAAATAACCTTTTTCTTTTATTTATGTTGCATAGACAATGGAGTAGAATTTAATTAAATTTTGGTAGGAAAACATTCCTTCGTCTCGGTTATTTCCTGTCACTCAAACTCCAAACTCCAGCTCTAACTCTCCCTCAAAGCTCTTCATTCTTGGACTCATGGGCTTGTGCTGAAATAAGCCAGGCAGACACCTGCATGAAGGTCTCCTAATAGTCCTCCATGAACCCTAAGCTGAAGGAAAAAGTACACAGAACATGTTGTCCTGGTCCATTTCTGGGCCATTTTTTTTCATGAAGTTTACTCTAGGGTCAAGGTTCAAGGTTTCCAACGTATCTACTAAAGCGGCTCCACTCCGTGTTTCTTAATACCTAGTTATTATTAATCAAATACGGTTTATCCATCACGCAATCGAGATGTTTATTGATTTTATGATCTCTACAACTTTAGCTATGAAACAATATCCCTAAGAATCATGAGAGATCACTCCCATAGAAATCCACTTCTTGAGAATATGACAAAATACTATTAGATGCATGTAAATGGAAGGATATTGAGTAATGTTAAGGTGTTATATGCTCCAAGCCACAATGATTCTTCAGGCAAAAAATATTTAGAGGTAGAGAGGTTGGTTTTAGCATAAATAAATTGAAAACAGGGTTTTAATGTACTACACTTTTTTTATTTGTTATAAATATATTCTATTGTGAGACAGGGTCATCGATTTGGATGCACAAAAGCAAGAACTAGAATTTGATATCCCCATTATGAGTTCGGGTCGGGGTCATCGATTTGGATGCACAAAGGCTATTGCTGATTTTGATAATGAATTAGTCAAGAAAGAAAAATTTATTGCAGAATATGGGCAGAACGCATATGTAAGCATGATATTCATATTTGAAATTTACATTTATGTCAGTTTGAAATTTTATAATGTATACTAGCTACAAATTCCACATCGACCATTATTTCTTTGCCCATAGTGGGGATTAAACCAATGGAAATATTAAGCACCAGGAAAGGAAGAATTGAGTGCTACATTGGTTGATCCACATGCATAAATGAAACATTCATCGTCTTTTCAAATAATTTGACGTTTTTCAAAATCCATTTGCATGTTCACACTTGAATCTTGGAATGAAACATTCATCGTCTTTTCAAATAATTTGACGTCTTTCAAAATCCATTTGCATGTCCACACTCATGTTTGGAGGATCAAATTTCACTTCACTTTTATAAATTAGATATTTTTTCTAGCTTAGCTTTGAAGAGAGAAAAATCCATATCTGGTGATTTGTGGAGAATATTAGTTCATTCTCTACTTGCAGGTATGAATTAGCCTAGTAGTATGAATTTTATTAAAAAAGAGAAAACTGAAGCGAATTTTACTAAAGCTTATTTTTTTAATCTTAAGTCAATTCAAATATATTTTTATCTATGTAGTGCATCCCTGTCAATGCAGTGATTTCAAAACAGTTCATCGTGTTTCGCTGAACATCAAATCCAAATTCATCAAATTCTCTCATTTACGCTTAGTGACAATGTGCGCCCATCATTCTCTGATTTAAATTTAAAGCTATCCCAACCAACTAGGTTCCTGGATTACTAAAAAAAAATATTGCTTCAATTAATTGGTAGGCATCAGTTACCAACCTTGTAATTTGGTTGTAGCTTTACTCGTCGTCGTAATTTTTTCATTTTTTTTTATGTTTTGGATTTTCAATTATAACCCTTCACATATGCCTTTTTCAGTAATGGTGTGTGACTTCACAACTATCAAACAATTCACACTTATATTATCACATACACTTAGATGACTACATACATAAAGATATGATCAAATACATGTAGAGATGATCAAAGCAATTTATAAGAGTGACATTACTCAAATAATTAAGTGTAGAGGGCAGAGCAAGTGATAAAGTTGAAATGTGTAAATGGTTGTAAATAGAAGGTCGTGTTCAAATTGCCCCAAAACTTACCTGTGCACCATGGTTTGGGCCAACCTAGGGGTATAGTGGTAAAAGTATTTGATACCATTAAAAATAAAATAAAATAAAAATAAATTAGAGAATTACAACAATTCCAGGAGTATAGTGGTAGAAGTATTTGATGCCATTAACCGGTGTTAGTTTCCTACCTCTATCTCCTTTTCCCTAGAATATGATCGATGGAGAGTTTGATGGTCCAAAAGGCTATCACAATTCTGTCAAATAGGGAGAGTCAATCTCTTGTAGAGATAGGGCCAGCCTCCTAGAAACTCAGAGTTTCCACCTGTTGCGTGTGGAGAGAGGTCTGATGATAGTCCCAAATCCTTCCTTCCTGGATATTGATGTCATGTTGAATTTACTACGATATGAGATTCATGTCACGCCATGGATATTTCTAATACATGAAGCTAGTTGGTTGTGACATTATTCTAGTTGTTGATAAGCATTCCACACCATTTTGGATGTCCCATATTTTTTCCTCCTGGATTGTTGCTACAAAGAGAGTTTTTGTTTTGTTTCAAGGTAATGCGAACGAGGATAAGTTTCCTTGTTTCCCCATAATTTCTTAAATTGAGATTGATAGCCATAATTGGCATGTACTCATTTGTACTCACGCCTTTGAGTTCCATCATGATTGGATACCTTTGGCTACTATCCCAGATTAACCCAAATCCTGTCCAAGGCATATCAAGGCCATTTTTGTGAGTAATTGTATGATTCATTTAAGCCATTTCTCTTAGACCATGTGCTCCTCATGGTTTCAATCTATTGTTGGATTTGTACTATCATGTCTTTCTTAGATCCATTTTGCTTCAATGATGGCCCCTGTCTTTTCCATTAGGTGAATTTGGGGGGATGTGGCAGGGCCATGATGGAATCTATTGTCCCACTGTTGGAATGAGTGCTCATGTCCTACTTAGAAATATCTAAACATATGACCATGAAAGCCTCCTTGTGTAGAGGTGCGAGTTCATAATTAATCATTTTGGTGTCCGTGGAAGTGCCCACATTTTTTTTTATTATCAGTAAGCTAAGTATCCTTCTATTACTTGGAAATTAATATAGTACAAAATAGTGGTACATTCATTTGTAACAAGCTGAAGAATTCAAGCATTGTTGGATTGTTATCAGATAAGTGCCCATATACTTCCAATTCCTGGCCTGACAGCCTACCCAATATGAAAGAGGATCCCACATAAAGCTAGCCTATCGACTCCCATACCCAATTCTATGTAGAGACTGAAAATCAGATGTCTTTAGAGCCATAAACAACCAAATAAAAACATGATAAAGAGTAAAACATAGAACCTTAAACAATAGAGTTAAAAGAGGACTAGAGCAGAGAAACATCTCCTCCATCAAAAAAAGACATAATAGTCGGGTACGTCACCCATCACTAGGCAAGGGATTCATGGAGAGGAGGAACCCGCTCCTCCCTTGGAAGCTCCCTAGGATGACCAAGGTAGTCCTCAGTAACTGTCTCCAGCAGACAGAAACCCGTCTCACTAGCTTAGTGCCCACCTTTAATAATTTAAAGTGCCTCTCTGATTCCTTGAGTGAACTAAATCTTCTCTTGAATGTCCCATGCCAAGAGAATGTGCACAAACAAAAAAGGATTGGTTGCCAGAGGCCTTCCTTAATGGGTTCGTACTCCTGAAGCAAGGCTACTTCCCTATGTGCAATTTTGGCTTCCTCCAGGGTCAGGTTTTCCACCATTTATTGTGCTCCCCAATTGAAGGGTAAGGGTACTGGGCCATCCAAATCCATCATCTCATGCTGAGAGGATCCAACCACCAGTCAACCCTCATCCTATATCGTCACATTTGCACCATGGCGACCACGAAATATCCATTGCGGCGCCATTAAACCACTGATGAGAGCACCCAAGGAATTAATGCTTGCAAATTATAGCCTCCTATTTACAAATATGTTAACGAAAGGTGTGAACATTCCTTCCCTGGTGGGGGTATTTATGGAATCTCTAGGTAGCTAAAGGAGATAGAGGATGCTCTTGGAGCATGAGTGAACACCCACCTTCATGCGAGCCATTTTTTTTGCATTAAGTTCTCTGTACTTCCTAATCATATTAAGATCCTTGAAACCCTCCCACTTGCGTGTGTGATATTGGCTAGGGTTATCCATTTTGTTCAGTGGTGTACGACCCTCCTTCCTACATTTGCAGTTTCCCCGACCCTCTAACCAATGAAGAGGACGCTACCACCATACGATCTAACCCAGGAAACTAGCCCCATGAAGTTTTACATAAAAAGGAACAACTTTGAAAGTAAAACATGGATACATCTTTACCATTCAACACAAACAAAACCATACATTCAAGCATTTGGCATGTTCATTGTAATTAATTAAATAGTAAATACAATTGTAGAGGTGAAATATACAAGATAAACAAGGGTACTTATCTTATACAAAGCTTGTCCCGTAACCAGCTGCATTGCTGCAACATTCCACTCAACCATAGGCTAATGTGCTCATCAATCTCTTAGCAACACTACCACCCCCGAGCTGGGCATGATTCCACAAGGATTAAGGGGAATCCAACTGACTCACATGTAACCAAAGGTACACAACTCAGCCAATCCAACACAGTGGGTTTAACAGGCTATTCAAGAAACTAGGGAAATTGGATGCTAAGCTAGTGGGCTCACAGAGGAGCTATGGACACTTGCACCACTAGGGTTTATAAAACCCTCTCAGGCTCTATTTCCACTTCCAAACTTTCCAAGACCAACAACCACAAAATACACAGCAGTTCACAAGCTCTAGGATTTGAGGGAACACCACCGCAACCAAATCGGGTATTGAAATTGGAAAGTGCAACTCCTGCTAAGCAACTCGATTCCTAGAGTCGTTTGTGGCCCTAATGTGGCCAAAACGACTCAACAACAACTCCCAACAAACCCAAATATGTGCAGAAGACAACCACGAACTCTCAACCTGTGTGGAGGAAAGAACGCAACCTCCCTCGTGAAGGTTGTAATACACAGACCAAAGCGATCCCCCCCAAAGAACAGAGCCAGGCATGAAAGAAAAATAATACATGAATGTGTTCCTACGCATGAGGGAAACAAAATCACCCTCCCGTGAGGATGGAATGCAGGTATTTTTTTTTCCTGCATGAGGGAAAATGAAGGACATCTCCTCCAGGATTGCGTGTGGTCAGGAACGTATAGCCCTGCCAGATTGATGCTGTCCATGTAGACGTCTTCCCAAGGCAATAACTTCCCCCAACCAACTCCTGCTGAATTAATTCGGTTGGTAGATGAGACAAGGGGGAAAAGGGTGAGTAAGACAAAAATGATGGTTGACATTTAGATGGTTCATCTCTTGACACTTGGCTATTCCTCAATGGCTCCCACGGGGTAAACAATCCCCCCCCATTAACCTTAGGAAATCATGCCCTTTTCATTACCATTGCATCGACATATCTGGTCGTAGGTTTTTGTTTAATTTTGCATACACACACGATGTCCAACATTTTAATGTGCATGGCTAGCACAAAATACCATCAGCATCACTTCCAATCACTGAAACACAAAACACTAATTCATGGTGGAGCCTTTGCCTTTAACTCCACACCATGATTAATTACATTATTACATCATATACCTTTTAGTGCAAACAGGGTAAAAAACCGGGGTATTACAATCCCCTCCCCCTTGGAATAACACTGTCCTCGGTGTTCCAATACTTAGGAATACATATACAATTTACACGTCCAAAATTTCAAAACTTTTTGCATATCTGTCCTACTCTCAAATATTTACTTTGAACCAAACTTTCAGGACCAAGCCGTTTGGATTCCACAAGCTTCCCCTGCTGGTTCTCAGCTTTCGGCTCATCCCCAAGTCTAGAAACGTTTTGGCTGCTACCCTCTTGATGTTCCCTTGTTGGGCATTTCTGGCGGCAATGATGTCCTCCGCATTTCCAACATTTCACTGGCTACTTCATCTTTACCTGTTCAATTTCCTTCGAGTCTTCATGCCTGGAACATTTCTTAATGGACCGATTGGACGAATGCCTCATCATTGATCCACTTTCCTTTCCCTTACAGATTGCTCCCATAATTCTTTTTACGTCCCTTTGCAGACAAATAGAGTCCTGCAAAACCTTGTGGTTCATCTCATTCTACTTTTTCTATATCCTGACCATCTCCCCAAGATTTTCTTGGGTCTTGGCAATTGTTTGAAGGAGATTTTCAGCCAAGTGCAATAGCCTTTGGTTTTGTACCATGGTCAATGTGCACAACTGGTTTTCACTTTTCTCACCTGTGAAATGCATCATTGTAATCCTTTTTAGACCAAGCATAATATAAGCATTAAAATAAGTCAATTAATTGCCCAATTGACATGGGTAATCCAAGTCTTATGGAGGAGACTTTCATGCTTTTCATGCCTTCCCAATAGGCACATGAGCTCATTCACATCCATTCTTGGGCAAGAAATTAACTATTCCATCATTCACAATTTATTTCGAGCAGCTAAACACCTTCTACTTTTATCCATACATGCTCTCAACAATTTTTCAGTTTTTTTTATTTTTATAAATGCATGAGTGAATAAAAAAAAAGGAAAGAGAGAGCAGTAAGATTTTTTTTTTTAGTTCCATTATGGAACCCACACCACCACTGTGGTTTTAATGCTCCTAGCCTCTTTCACTTCACCGTGAATGCTTAACCAACCCTTCTTGGCCATGACACTTAGCGTCTATGGTATATTCCAGACCTCTCAACCATGGAGTCTCTCCACATGGTTTGCCTGCAACCCTTGATTGCTAGGACCTACACAGTCCCACTAGAACCCTCTTCATTATTGCCCATGTTGAGCTCTTTATGACAGTCACATGTCCATATGCATCCCTAGGATGCCTTCATAGTCCTCGCTCCCGACGATACCTATATTCAAACCTTGAATGGATTCAAATGTTTAGTTTATTTTCATTGGTTTTTATCTCTAAACAAGAGCTTAGAAAATCATAACTTGTATATTTGTAATCAAGAAGCTGCAGATAATGCAATACTTATCTATATTGTGCGTCTCCTCTCTAGTCCACAAGGTCCTACCTTGCTTTGCAAGCCTTGGAATTTCCTATGGACTTGGATGTTAGGTCAACTCCCAGACTTCTCCATCAATTAGTTAATGTCCAGACACTACACCTTCACGCCAACTGGGAAGGAAACTTAACCACGACTATTTCTAGGTCAAGGCTCTACTATGGATTCCTAGGCATATAAAAACCCTATTTCAGAAATGCCTTCACAACACCTCATCAAAAATCCCCACAACCTCCACAACATCCTCATCAAAATTATTCACAACCTCCACAACATCCTCATAAAAATTCCCCACAACCTCCACAACATCCTGTTATACACATCGACCCTTACATCGCAACCCATCGCAACAACCTTTTTCTTTTTCTCTTTAGTGTTCAACACCAAATTGCATCTGTTTAGCCTAACCACACAAGCAATATAAGAAAACTCATCAGCGTTATTTCTCTAAAACTGTAACAATGTTTCATAACATTCACTATCAAGTATTGAAACACCAGGAGTGCGTCCACTCCCTAGGTTGTAGTCAATATTGAAGACTCTATCATTAATTGTCATTGAGAAAGTGTGCACCCTTCTCTGATGTGAGCCATGTAGGCCCTAATAGAAGCAATCTATCATAATGGAATGAAATCAAGACATGCTCTGAGGAATGGGGCTCCCTTCTCCGAGTTGACAATCCCTCGGTTTTCCATCCCAACTCCTTTTTACATTCCATTATCCCACACATGTCTTACTGACATAATCTATATCATCTCAGTCATGTTTCTTCCCAATCATGTAGTGTAGATGGGACATTCCCAAAATGTCCAATGGAGTTTCACCCGAAACCCATTTCCAAGATAGGGGAAACTTCCCATGAAGTTTGGCTACTGCAGGCCATCACACATGGTCTTCCTGCAATGTGTATCCCTGGAACATTCATCAAGTATCCAAACAGTCAATCATCATCTACTAATACCATCCAAATTTGATTGTTCCATAACCAAGTAATGGCCTTAGTAATTAAATTCAATATGAATTTGCAACTCTGTCTATTACAGAAATTGATTTGCTTAACAATGAGGTGATCCTCTTGTAAGCAACATCACTATGCCCATTATAATTTTATGCTTGCTAGCATAACATGAGAACCCACTTACGACATGTTCTCCTAACACAATTCCATGTAAGCCAACGATGATTAGTAATTATCAACATTTCTCAAATCTGAATTTTACAAGTCCAACTTGACAATCCATTCTACACACAAACTATTTTCACAACCATGAGACTCTTCTCATGAGGTTTGTCTCTTTCACATGGAATATTTCGTCCTTTGTCATGGTATTACCCACATTTCCATGCCCTAAACAATCTACCTGAAATCTGAACTTCAATCAGCCAAAACAATCTTTGTAAGTCTTGATGCATATAACTTTTCATTGCCGCAACAATTACTGAAGCATTTTTAGATCTATAGAATTCAAATACTTCCAACTATTAGCATATTGAAATCGCCAAAACCCATTAAGTTCATGCAAATCATTTATCATACTAATATGGAAAGGTACAGTCACATCATTTATGCAATTTAAATGAACTTTTAGGTACTCTTGATTTCACAATCATATCACTTGTACCACTTTTCCCTTCCACAGAGCATTCTAGCAGTCAATGGGGTATGGCTACCCTCTTCATGCATTTACTATCCTGCATTCATAACAGTTCATGAAGTGATCCTGGAATTATCTTTAATTCATCATTTTCGTCATTAGTTAGTCGTAATAACACATGCACCATCCCTAGGTATTCATGCAATGCATCACAACATGTGCACCCATACTTATACATGCACCTTTACAATCATCTACTCAATCTTTTCATATGCATCCCCTCAAGGCATAATTACAAGATTTATAAAATATCTTCATGCATATCCACTTAATGCTACCTTGTATGGATTCATAATACTATGCATTCCACCACATTATGGCCTAACCATGGCTACCTCATATAGGATGCATTACTATAATCAAGACCACCAATCCTCACTTGTTTTGGTTATTAAGTTCATATCAACATTCACAGGGCATGATATATTTCTATACGAATGTAGTATAAATTTTTGAAAACCCACATGGTATGAGTACTCTTTCTTTTACCACTCCATGCCCCTCCACACTATGGCAGTATGCCATTCATATGAATGCATTTCATTCCTAAATGCAAACCATTCCATGATTGCTAAATATGGTTCAATAGATTTCTTAACCAATCCCCTCCCAACACTTATGCAATTATTATAATTAAACCATTACCTGCATGGATCCTACTTACACCCTGGATATTACTAGTTTAGTCGGTCTCTTGCAGAGGATTACAGAATTCGCTCACCATCTTCTTGATCGTGGATTTGTTGTCTCTTAAGGTTGATGGTCCCATAACAACATCATCAACATCTTTGGCCATGCTCCTGTTGTCGTTTGTTTTTCTACCAATACCAACACCAATACAATGTTTACCATTAGTGGTTCTTTGTAAATGTATAATTCTCGCTACTCTTACCAATATGTAATATCCTATGCATGCAAAACATATCCCCATGCATTTTCAGCATCCCCATGCCATAATTTTTTTTGTATACAAAGCTTATAAAATATAAATATAGTTAGCAAGACAGGGTTTAAGGAATTTTCCCATTCAAGTCTCTCATCTTTGCATGGATTTCCTCTTCCACATAATAGCTGGTTCGACTTCATGGTCTTTGCTACTTATAGGCATGCAATTCTTGGATTTATCCATATTGGCAGCAACATTATTTTTGTCAAAACAAACACTAGTACTCTTCTACTCCTCATTCAAAATCTGGTGATTCTCCATTGTTCTCTGCTAGATAAGCTTTCCAAGGCCTATCCCCATGCTCCATTCTGACTTTGGGTGTGAAAATCACACTACTTCTAAAATGACAATTTTCACCAAATCTCTGCATTTTTACACACAACTGTATTGTTGTCTAGAATGCCAACTTCAGCCACCTGTAGGAGAAAATCTCAGAAGATTCAGGAAATTCTTTTTATCGGGAGAAGTTAGTCCATACAACAAGGAACACTCAGTAACTTGCGGATTTCGTTTCCGATGCACCATTCATCTTTTACAAACTATGGGTTTGACTAATTTGCCCCAAAACATAGAATTTTCTTCCTTTTTAGCCTTGAATATCCACTGAAAAATGCTGAAAATACCATTGAGAAACTGCTGAAATCCGCTGAGAAAATCCCACTGAAAACTCAAAATTTTCTTTTGGCATATCGGGTCCCTTCCCAACTAACCATCTGATGTATCAGATCACTAGTTGACTATGCTTCTGATACCTTGGCAATCTGATCTTCATTCATCTTTCGACGATCATCGGCTGTCCAATCCTCTAAATTTTTTCGACGCTTCGGGCCGATCTTTCTCTGGCTTCCGACACACATCAACGGACTGATCCTCTAAATTTTTCTGATGTTTCGGGCCAATCTTCCTCTGCCTTCCGACACATCGGCTGACCGATCCTCTAAATTTTTCTGACGTTTCCGGTACTTGGAAAAATTTTCAAAAAAAAATCTTCTTTCTTCCACCACTGCATCAGCTGCTTGATCATCTAAATTTTTCTAACGTTTCAGCTTCCTTCAAGAGATCCCCGCCAACACTTCGCCTCCACTTCAGCGATCAACTTTCGACGATTTCAACACTTCAAAAATTTTCGAAAGATTTATTTGTTATTTTATTCTCCTTTCTACCACCGTGTCGGCTCCCTTCCGGTGAGCCTCACCGACACCTCAGCTTCGTCCGGATGAGATCTTTAGGTTCTCTAAGCCAAAATATTTGACGCTCTTTACCTTTCCACCTCTTGTGTCATTGAGGATCCTTCCATCTAAATGAGCCAACGTTTCGGTGGAATTCAGCTAAGCTGAGCTGACGTATCGGCGGTCTTCAGCTGATGCCTTTCGATGATTTCAACACTTAGAAAATTTGTGAGAAATTTTCCTCTGCAGTTCCTCATTGGCTATGTATCGGCTTAACCTATCCAAGACCGCCAGCTCCTCTCTGCCGAAACCCTCAGCTTCTCTTCACTGAAACCACTGATAAAACTCAGACTTGGAAAATTTTGAATTTTTCATTTCGTAGTTCCTTGTCGGGTGGACTTCCGCTATGGTGATATGGTGTATCGGATGAGCTTCCAGCTAAGTCCTCTGATGTATCGGATGGGCTTCAGCCTCATCCATCTGATTTTTTTCACACTTAGAAAAATTTCATTGAAATTTTCCTGTCATTTCACATTTTCCCATTTCTTCCTGTTGTTGGGTAGAGGTAACTTACCTCTGTCACTGATTCTTCATGGCCCATTGAGGCCCATGCTGCAACATGAGCTCTGATACCACACTGTAGTGTCCCCGACCCTCTAACCAGTGAAGAGGATGCTACCACCATACGATCTAACCAAGGCAACTAGCCCCATGAAGTTTTACATAAAAAGGAAAAGCTTTGAAAGTAAAACATGGATACATATTTACCATTCAACAGAAACAAAACCATACATTCAAGCATTCGGCATGTTCATTGTAATTCATTAAACAGTAAATACAATTACAGAGGTGAAATATATAAGATAAACAAGGGTGCTTATCTTATACGAAGCTTGTCCCGCAACTAGCTACGTCGCTGCAACGTTCCACACAACCATTGGCCAGTGTGCTCATCAATCTCTCAGCAACACTACCACCCTCGAGCTGGGAAAGATTCCACAAGGATTAAGGGGAATCCAACTGACTCACATGTAACCAAAGGTACACAACTTAGCCAATCCAACACAGTGGGTTTAACAGGCTATTCAGGAAACTGTGGAAATTGGATGCTAAGCTAGTGGGCTCACGGAGGAGCTATGGACACTTGCACCACTAGGGTTTATCAAGCCCTCTCAGGCTACATTTCCACTTCCAAACATTATAAGACCAACAACCACAAAATACACAACAATTCACAAGCTCTAGGATTTGAGGGAACACCACCACAACCAAATTGGTTATGGCAATAGGATAGCGCAGCTCCTACTAATCAACTCGATTCCCAAACTCGTTTATGGCCCTAACTTGCCCAAAATGACTCAACAACAACTCCCAGCGAACCCAAATATGTGCAGAAGACAACCACAACCTCTCAACCTACATGGAGGAAAGAACACAACCTCCCTCGTGAAGGTTTTAATACACAAACCAAAACGATCCCCCCCAAAGAACAGAGCCAGGGATGAAGGAAAAATAATACGTGAATGTCTGCTTGCGCGTGAGGAAAACAGAACTGCCCTCGCTTGAGGATGGAATGCGGGTATTTTTTTTTCTTGCGTGAGGGAAAATGAAGAACATCTTCTCTGGGCTTGCATGTGGTCAGGAGCTGACAGCCCTGCATGACTAACATTGTCCATGGAGACGTCTTCCCAAGGCAATAACTGCCCCCAACCAACTCTTGCTGAATTAATTCCGTTGGTAGATGAGACAAGGGGGAAAAGGGTGAGTAAGACAAAAAGGATGGTTGACATCTAGATGGTTCACCTCTTGACACTTGGCTATTGCCTAATGGATCCTATAGGGTAGACAATCCCCTCCCCCTATTAACGTTAGGAAATCATTCCCTTTTCATTATCGTTGCACTGACATAGTTGGTTGTAGTTTTTTGATTAATTTTGCATACACACATGATGTCCAACATTTTAACGTTCATGGCTAGAAGAAAATACCATCGACGTCACTTCCAATCGCTGAAACACAAAACGCTAATTCATGGTGGAGCCTTTACCTTTAACTCCACACCATGAATAATTACATTATTACATCATATACCTTTTAGTGCAAATAGGGTAAAAAACCAGGGTATTACAACATTCATCATGATGGCGAATTCCCATGGTAAGGACAATGATTTTCCTAAAAGGAAAAGTACATCTGAATGCTCTGGACGAGTGAAAGAAGGACTGAGGTGAGCGCATTTAAAGAGGGAAAGGCACATGACTATCCCCGATGGATTTGTGTGTCGTGTCATTATCTTCGATTGTCATGTTTATGTCTTCACCACTTGTATTGGAATTATGAGGATATGTGGGATCGATCATGGCGGTGACGTGTGGGATCTCCAGCTCCTCCTAGATTCATTCACCTTTAGTTTCCACCATACCCTCCTCAAGATTCGATGAAAGGCCACCACCTATCCCAGGAACATGCCACCCATGAGGCTCCATAGGTAAAACATGGCATGAATGCATGTGAGGGGGTGTGTCATCATGGGGAGTTATTTCCAGTCCATGGTGATGTCGACCGACACCCTGACGTGGAGTTCCATGTTGTTTAGTGTTTGTATCAGTCGTCAAGTTTCCATTATATATTTCTGTTAGCACCTCGCAGCTCCACCACAAATCATGGTCACCTAAATCTAAACTCTATTCTAAATGGAAGGAAATTTGTTTCTTGACCCCTGCACTCACCAACACATCTGCTACCTTATTCTGGATCCGCAGAACATTGTTAAATTGTATAGCCGGGGTGGCGACTAATAGTCGCTTGAGCTCTGAAAGTTGGCTTTCCCATTTCCAATTCCTTGAGACTTTGGCAATGGCATATCCTTGCTGGATTCTTCGTGCTATGGAGATGATAAATAAGGAGTCCCCCTCCACCACCAAGGGAATCCATTGTTGCTGTAAATCCCACTTTAATCTTCTTACCAGGCCTTCCAGCTCCGCCATGTTGTTGTTGTTTTCGCTTATGTCCCCCCATAAAACACTGATTGGCTTTCCTTCTGAATTCCTAATTGCACTGCCATATCCCATTGGTCTTGGGTTGACTTTAGATGCTCCATCAAAATTCAATTTAAAGGATCCTGTCACTGAACCTTGCTAGCAGTCGGGGATGTGAGGAGGTGCATTGAAGGCTTGTAAGCATTCCTTGTTTCCAAGTACATTCTAAATACCCCAGTCATTTAGTATTTTTCATTTTGCCATGTCTGCTTTAATAGATTCTTTAGTCCATTGACTTAGGGTTAAAGTTTCCTTAATATGAATTTCAATTTGAGCCCAGACCTCCTCTGTGTGGACCACAAGTCACTTGTTATCCTGACCATGGAAGATTGTGCAGTGGGAAACATGCCTGAAATCCAGGGGGAGGCCGTGTTTATTGCTATGATTGATTAATTGGAAGGTGACATGAGATCTTGGATTGCCAAAAATTAGGTCATAGCAGATGAAAATATCAATGCCAGGATTCATAGCCTGGCAGTGGACATAAAAAGAATGTCCTTACACAATGACACCCTGGAACACTTTTTCAGCTACGCATATGGCTTGTGGACATGACTTGTAGGTAGACTCCTAGTTGAATAATATTCATGTTAAGAGAAAATATAAGAATTGGTTATCCTATCTTTGATGTTTATGATGATGAATAGAAAGTTTCTTCATACCATGGACTTGTAATAAAATTTATCTTTTGGTTGGAAACTTATAGACATGAAAGTAGTCATTTACGTAGTGTAGAATTGTAAATAAGAAGGAGCTGCATTGGATGATTTCACAAATCTCAACGTTTTGACCCCTAATCTGGGATCATCATCAGGAGACAACTGAAGTGTGATGATGATCCCAGAGTAGGGATCGAAGCGTCGATATTTGCGAAATCATCCAACGCAGCTCCTTCTTATTTACAACTTATAGACATGTTTTATGTTTACTCTTTTTTTGCAAATGATAGTCATACACTAGTACAAGTGATCAATTTTTCCACGGAAAAACATGGAAATATCCACAGAAAAGCGTGGATATTGCCACGTCTAAGTGTTTTTTTTCCCGTGGAAACAATTCCGTCGCAATAGAGACGACCCCTAATTTGCGTCGCAAGAGTGACAATGTTCTATATTTCGTTAGATGTCTAAGCCGTCGCTATATCCACGCCTGGCCATCTCTGTATCCATGCCTGGCCGTCTCTGTATCCACACCGGGCCATCGCTGTATCCACACCGAGCCGTCGCTATATCCATGCCGGGCCGTCGCTGTATCCAAGCCGAGCCGTTGCTGTATCCACGGCTATGAAATTTTTTAAAAAATTGTCGTCGCTGTATCCACGGCTATAACTGTTTTTAAAAAAAAAATACAAATGCCATAAGACCAATTCCATGAGGAACAACTTCCTCGGGATTATAAACCAACATCAATTGTTAAATAATAGGTTTAAACAAAGACTGAAAACTGGCATCATCGATTCCATCATCCAAAGGGACATTTACATCATAATACTTCCCTTTCTCACACCCAATGTCTCGAATGTCAATATCAACATACAAAACATGCTTATGATATTTCAAGAGCTCCAAAATGGCCAGTACAATGTCAGATGCCTCACATTTTTTAGCATGATAAAGGCCCCCAACCCAATTAATTGCAAAGCAAGAGAGTTTATGATTAAGTTTCACAGCGCCTCCAACGGACTCAGCAACATAAGTTTGACATAATTGGTACAAGCTATAAAAAACGAGGCAATCGTCCCTGACATTAAATAGTTTCAACGCATTCATTTGATCTTGTATTGTGTCCGGAGAGACTGCTCGAAGGTACTAGTGTATTCCTTGCCAAAGTATTAAAATTTACAAAAATACATGAATTGGCTCCCAAGTAACAACAATACTCTGACTTGGAATACCCTCTAATAAATCATTTCTGCAACAATAGAAACCATGATAGAACCTCATCCATTCACAATCTCCACCCCCTCTGAGAATCTCTTTGACATCAAAGCATGATTAGAATTCCATTCCATAGAGTGCGTTTTCAAAACAGAGGATTTATTTTTCACATATATCTCCATTTGGGATGAGCATCAACCTCTGTGTTTGCAATGTTTCAATTTTTGACATTAATTTGCACTAAAAATTTAGATGATCAAAACTCTGCATCAAAATAGGAATTGCATACTACATCTATCCATTGTTCATGATGACTGGCATTGATATATACCTTTTAATGTATCCTGAAATGATATTATTGTTTATTATAGAAAAAAATAGAACATTCCGTGCCATAGACATTCATCCAACAAAAATCAATGAACAATTGTAGCACATAGTATCGTCTTTTAAAGTGGATCTCTCATCATCCTTCACTGTAGACACTTTGGACAGAATATTTTGATGTTTTCACATTCTTTGGAGGCGTCAAGTTGCGATACTTGGAGGTATTTGATCGTTTATTTGTTATATTTTTCATTACACCGAACACTAGGCTAGCACTTGCATGCTCTTCAACCTGCGTATATAGGAACATTCAACGCGTTGTGCATGCTAGGTTCAATCATGAGCTACTACCTTGGCACACTTGAAACTTGCATGCTTGGTTGATTTGTGACAGAGAATCAAGATACCCTACTCTATCTAAAACAGCTGCTATTTCAGCTTTTGCTTCCCTCCTAGCTTCCTTCTTCTTTTGTTCTGTAGGCACAGCCATGACTTTCTCCCTGTAGCAGAAAAAAGCAATAGTTATAAGACTTACAACTGTAATCTCTTTTGACCTAGTATTTGTGAGAATTTAATCTGCCGTGGCAAAATTGTGGATATGTTTTTCCAGTCAATGCTTCACACATGTTTTCCTTTCTTATTTCCTTGCACATTAAGAAGAATGTTTTAGCTGCCAAAGTTCTTGATGGTGTGTGTTTCGTTGCATAGAAAAGAAGGAACCCAAGCACTGGTAGTTTGAATGAATTGGAAGGAAAGCCACAAAGCGGACAAGATGCTACAATGAAATCTGGGAGAGAATTATTTAATGTTTTCCCTCAGCGGGTAAGTATGACAATATCAAATATCTAAGAGACTCTCTTACAACATATTCTTTATTTCTAGGTCAGAATCCCCTTCTGCTGCTGGTGGTCTTGGAAGTAAAACTGAAGAGAACAACAACAATCCATAATTATATTTTTGTTTTATGTGGACAATCTAACTACCATTAACATTGAGTGGTTTCCGTTCATGGAAGAGCTCTTATTTATATCATTTGAATGAACAGGAAATGGAGAACAACAGCTTGGATGGAAGCACAAAAATCGTTGAGATGGACAGAAACAGAGCAAGTTCAAAGAAGTGGAATGGATCAATGCCAGATTCTCTTTCTATGGAGCCGAGCATATCTCCCATGACCTCTGCAACCCAATACCATCCACATGATAACTGGCGTCTTCAATCTTCACAACAAGCTCACTCTCTGCCACATTGCAAAGGCTTTACTTCTGCAGAATCTTTGCAGAGGATGACTTCTAAACTGTATCGATTATCTGTTCCTAAGTCAGGAGAAGATGTATTGAATGCACCAGTTTCCGAAGATTTCAGCCCTGAAACTGTGTATGAAGATTATGATTATGGAGAAGACAATGTGTTTTCAACAGCGCAAAATAGTCCTCAATTCAGTTCAGCTAAGTTTGGAGGAAAAAGAGGTCCATTTACTCCTAGAAGTGAATACATAGAGAGTTTATTTGAGGGTTATTTTGCCTTTCCCAACTATATGGCTAATACTGAATCTTCAAAAGCTAAGGTTCGTTCTGAAAGTGCTCCTAAATAGAGGCCAACTTCTTATGAAAGGAATGCAGTCTCATTTAGAAGGAGACCATCTTTGCAAGGAGCAGTGGATGTCAGGTCAAGCTTCACCAGTGCACGGATGCAAAGGTCATCTTCTCACGTCCCCTCAGTTTGCAAAGGCTATCAGGATGCTGGTCCAGTTATGCTAGACAGATCGACAATGTCACTCAGGGATAGTCAATTTGAGACAGCTTCGGCAAGAAATGGTCACTACTAAATTCTTTAAAGTTTGTTGAGATGTGTATCTTCTGAAAGTTTGTTGGTGTAGACAAAATTTGCCTACACCATATTACAAGTGTTTTTCCTATAAAAAGATAGAAAGGGATGAGATTACTATTATCAAGATGGATGAGCAGGTTAGTTCCAGGAATCCATTCCATTCAGCAGGGCCTTCTGTGGGCGTCAGCTAAATGGCTTTTCTTATACCGAGTTCCACGAGAAATACACAGAGGTTGTTGGTCAGCCCTTGAATGAAAATACCTTGAAAATTCCTAGTTCAGTAGGTTATTTTCCACAGGATATTGGCATTGCTAATTTGTCAGGAAATTCAAGGTTTCCAATGTCTGCTTCTATAGGTAAACCAGGGAGAAACAGCTTGGAAGACAGAGTATCCAAAGTGGAATTGATGGAATTCAATACTCCTAAGCCTACACCTAAAATATTGAATGATGGTGATATTGGTAGTCAAGATAATAAACAAGAAGTTTATTCATGCATGGACACTATGAAACATGAAGAATATTTTAGGAGATGAGACCATGTGCTACAGAGTGATCTGTTACTCACTGCAGAGAATGAAATCCATGTAATCAAGGGTATTTCAGATTGTAAT
>LPNX010434087.1:94692-148389 GCA_001517045.1 Pseudotsuga menziesii
CGCCGTGAAGTTCCTAGATTTCTGCCAGCCATGAAGATTTATACTAGTATACAAGCAAAAAAGAACGAAATGGAAGAAAAACTCATAAGGTTTGTGTATGATTTAAACTTGAAACTACTAAGATAGAGTACACGAAATTATATGGATTCTAGATGTTACAAAACAAGAGATTATATATGTTACAAAAGAAACTGATATATAAATATAAACAGGAAAGAAACTCCAACATAGTAATTAGTTCAAATACAATGTCAAGTCTATTCCATTATAGAAACCAGGACGAATGATATTTACAGAAAGTACATTTGATAGCATGTGAAGCAAGGAAATCGTTCTGTTATAAGGATTCTGTGAATTGTGGAGCTGTGAAGTCAAATTCTTGTCTCATAATGCAGCACATGAACCAATCGCTGGTATACATTGGCATCCCCATTATTGCTGCTGCCAAAGCTTCTGACATATCCTCCTCACATGTTAAAGCAAAAATGTGTGAAGGGTTTTGCACTTTTTCTAGACTTAGCACAGCCTGTATAAAACACATTAACAATCTAGTTTCAAGTCAACAACGATTGATGCCACACTATTATGGAAAAATTAATGATGAGAAACATACTTACCTTGCCACCTGCAGCCATGATAATGGCTGAAAGATCCTCCACTTTTGGATGAACATGTGGTGTAAGATACACATCAAAACCTTTGAGTAGCTCATGGGGATTAGCACATGCTTTGAGAACCACATCTTCCACTTTTAGACCATATTTTGATTCAAAATCTTTATCCTTCAAGATATATGGCATTTCACCTAAGATGCATTTAGCACAACATAAGATTTCAGAAGGTGCAACTTGCAAGGTTATTCTTTCAACTTTATATAAAATATAAAAATGTAATATGAATCCTGCAGCTTACCAACAAATTTACCTTCCCTGCAGCTTGCTTTCAGCCACTCTGGTGAGATCACCCAAGCACTGGACAAAGAAATCATATTAGAAATAGAATGTTTCTATAGAATAATAGCCTTTTTAGTGAGATACACAATGGATTTTAAGAACCTCCTAAGAGATAAGATCTTACCCAGAACAGAGTGCAGTACAAAAATTTAGTGTCCTCCTCACTTACCCCAGAACAGAGTGTAGTACAAAAATTTAGTGTCCTGCAATACTGTTTTACTTCTACAAGAAATACATGTTTGGAACAGGTTAAGGAAGCTATAACTGATTTTACTCTATTCAAGCTATGCTTGAAATTGTAATCCCTTGTAAAATTTATTTTCTTTAAATTCATATTTTCAGCATATGCCATAATGTCAGAATGATGTAGTTTGATAATTTAATGATAATATAAACGAAAACCACCACTAAGTGCATTGTCACGAGTTGATAAATATTTGGCATTTTCACTATCAGCAATGAAATAAAAGAACTTACAGCTTTTATATCATGTCTAGTCAGTCCTAACTTCTAAGGAAGGAATGTTACTCATCTTCTAGTGGGTAACTATTAAAGGTGCCATGGTTAATGGAAATACAGCAGAGAATCAACATCAATTGCATTTTTCTTGTATATTAGCATTCAGTCACCCAATTCATCTCACTTTAAGCAAAGCAATCTAGAAGACACAAAAACAGAGACCTCACAGGAAATTCAATGCTGGGAAGCAAATTACTTTAAGAGATCACGAGAGTGGCATCTGTCAAGCTACCAGGAAGCAGGGTGGGATGAGCATTGGAGAGGACAATTTTTCAGATGGCTTGGGTTATGTGTATAGCTCTAGTCCTCCACACATTGATACTCATTCTCAACCTGGAAGCACTGGTGCAGTTTCGTTAGAGGCAGCCACACCGTTGGACTCTATGGATTTCAGATTTGAGATGAATAATACCTGCCAGCAAAAGCAGAAGATGAAGCTGAGTCAAAAGAAATCAAAGAGAATGAGAATGCTTGAGGCCTCTAAAGACATACAAAGGGATGGATTATCCCATTGTGACTCACACCATAGAAAGCAATATGCTTCTCATTCTTCAGAAACAGCTTCTAGTGATCAACGGAATGATTTTGGTACTTTGCCCAAGTATAAATTTCCAAGCGTGAATTCAAGACACGCTTATCCAGCTTATGATTATGATGCAGAACTAAGGGTTCAGGAGGCCAAAGATGCCACACGAGCTGCAGCTGAACTCGCTGCACTGAAATGTGCTAAAGCTCAAAGGTTACTTCAGAAGGAAGATCTGGCTATCCATAAAGCTGCAGTAGCTGTAGTGACTGCAGAGGCTATACGAGATACTGAAATAAATGCATAAGGAGTAAACTATAGGAATTTTGAAAAGACACAGAGTGAGCATCTTGACACATACATGTGTAAAGTCAGTAGTCCAGCAATACCATTTCCCAATGAAACCAGTGGTGTGGCAAATGAGTCTGTGATAGTGAGTGTAGGGCATTGGCAGCCTGCTATGGTTGACTATTCAGTGAAAATGAAAGTTCAGATAAAATATAAATTAAAAAAGAATCAACTAATATCTATAATAGAAATACACTGCAGTAGAAAATAAAAATGCAAAATAATACATAATATTATCAATCACAACCAAGCTCCCAAATCCAATATGAATTTATCTCAGAACAATGTGACAATATTCTCAACCACAATAAAAATGCAAAATAATACTTCCGGACCCAATTAAGAACAATGTAACAATATTATCTACTGCAACAAAAATGCGTTATAATAATTCCAACATCAATTTAATATCTACAATTTGTATACTTATAAATGGGAGAGATGCAAAATAATATACTTCCAATGTCAAATTAAATTTCCAACATCAATTTAATATCTACAATTTGTAAACATCAATTTAATATCTACAATTTGTATACTTATAAATGGGAGAGATGCAAAATAATATACTTCCAACATCAAATTAAAATGTAAAATTTGTATATTTATATGTGCAAAATATGGCATAACATTTTAACTATAGAACAGAGAGATGTAAAAGAATATACTTCCAACAACAAATAAATATAAATATGTAAAATTTGTATATTTATATGACAAGAAATGAAAGTACATTTTAACTATACAATAGACTGTCATAAGAAGAAATTTCTGTGTAGAAAAATAACAAGATGGAGAAGTTCTTAATCTAAACCATAAAACTATCAAGAGAACTACCAATACAAAGTTCTAAATTGGAGAGGAGTAATGAGATGCGTTTCTTCATACTGGTGGCTTATATTTTTCAAGTTGTATTGACTGTGGATGTACTACTTGTGTCTATGAAATCCAAAAATATCTTGGCTCTCATTTTTTCAGCCCTATTCCTCAGTGAATACTTGTTCCTCAGAGCATATGTTTTGTACATAACAGACGTAGTATCTTTGGAAGAAGATGGCCCGACTCCTCTCCTCTTTTTCTTTGGAGTGGTAGATGATTTCTGCTTCAAATGTTGCTTCACACCAAGCCTTCGTTCGAGTCTTCTAGCTTTCAAAAGTTCCAAATGCTGCTCACACCGTTTGTTTGGGCTCTTCATTTCGTCAGCCTCATCTATGGCTCTCACAACTGCCTCAAGATTTTCCCTGGGGAAAAACTTTTACTTTAATAGAGATATTGTCCCTCTAGATCAAAGGTGTTTAACAGATCTATCAATAGTTATAACACATAAATACAAATAAGTCAAGATTTACCTGCTATGTTGTATAGTGTCGTTATTGAGGTTATAAGTCATATGAACACCATGGAAGACACCAGGTTTTAGGCATGAAATTGGAACACCTATATCCTTGGAAGCTACGCCAATAACTCCGAAACCCCTCATGCATGTTGATGTGTTTGCGCTAAACTCCTCAGGTGTAGTCTTGGCTCCATTGGAGTGGAGAAACAAATCTGGAAACCTTTGAGCTTCCTCGTATACTAAATGGCCCAATGTCTGTATGATATCCTGTACGACCATCAATACCATTGAAAAATTGTTACCAATTTAGACACTCAAGGTTTCATAGACCCGTTGAAATCAATATATAATCATTAAGAGTTGGAAGTCACACAGCCCATGCATTAATTTACTTGCTCCGCTCTTGTTGGGACGAAGGAACAGTTTCTCTTTCCATCATGATTTTCCCCACATGATTGCTTAAACTGTACATTAAGACCATTCCATAAAACCAGATGTACCTGCGAATAATAAATCTTCCCAAACATTATTTATCTATAACTGTTATATATGAAAAGTGCTATATATTAATTTACACTGAAAAAAGCAGCCAGTTGAATTCTAGCTGGTGGGGTTGATCCCTCGAGTCCCCTTCGTGTGTACTTGGTAAAGGTGCATTGAATGTTATTCTTGATGTGTGTTGCTTGAAAGTGCGCCATTGAATGTAAAGATTGAACTGGAGTGTGAATTGGATTATGAACACAAGCAAAAAGACCTATCAAAACCTTACAAAAAAGCTATCTAAATCAAGGCCTAACCCACGCCATTGAACGTAAAGATTGAACTGGAGCATGAATTGAATGAAAAACCAGCAAAGAGACCTATCTAAACCAAGGCCTCACCCACCAATTATTGTCTGTTGTAGGGTATCAAATTGAACAAGACACCAACAAAGAGACCTATCTAAAACTTTCAAAACCCCATCTAAACTAGGGCCTATCCTACCCACCCATTGTTGTCTGTTGGATAAGGGGCATTAAAGTGAACGAATCCCTACCCCAGTATTGTGGGTGAAAACCTATATAAACATGAGCTAAGAACAGGGTAAAGATGCACTGCACATGGACACTCAGGCTTCGACCCCTCTAAATCTGCTCCAACCCTAACCCTATTCTTGTGTGTGAAATGAAAATTCCTATAAAACCTCGTTCATTTCCGGGGTAAAGTTGAATCGAATATGCACAAATGAAAATACTTATCGGTGAATACTTATCTAGCCTTTGCAAAATCCCATCTGTTGGATAAAGTGCATTGAAAGTAAAGACTGAATTGAGTACGCTCAATATCGAAAATAACAAAGACTCTTCCAAACCTACTCCAAAACCAACCCATTCTTATGGATGGAAACCCTCTTAACCTGGTCCAAGCCAAGCCATTGATATAAAACTGGGCAAAATTTCCACCCCATTGTTCCGTGTTGGATAAAACTTCATTGAATGTAAAAACTGTCTTGGGTGATTTGATTATGGACACTACCAAAAACCCATCCAAATCTAGGGCAAGCCGATACCATGTTAGGTATTCCATTTTCAGGTGAAGGGTTGTGGTCTAGGGATAAATAAAATAAGTGGGGATTTTTAAGCAGTCATGTATCAACTTTACTTTTCTCTTCAGGAGACTGTAACATCTATGGTTTCTCAAAGGCTTTCTCTGCTTGGTCGTGTATTATATCGGCTGTCTCCTATATAAAATTGAGATCTATATAAAAATGAGTGTCATAAACATACTTAATGCTCCTCTGCTATTAGTACCCATGCTTCAAAGTTTTAAAAGATCCTTCATACTCTAGCAAGGTATCGGACCTGAGTTCATGCTAATTAATACGAAAATTGAATGTCAAGTAAAAAATCCAAAATATTCCTCAAGCTACACACTAGAGCTCCTGGGTATTATACCTCTATTTAAATACATTTTGTGTTAATAAAAATGAAAATTGAAACTTGGAGGTGCACATTATATGGGTTTGTGGTAATAAATGGGTAAATTCACAGTAACAGAAATTACCTGTGCATGACACTCATCCAAGTCATGAAGAATCTCAACATCATTGAGCAAAACCTGTGCTCCATACCAATCAGACATATCCAGATGTAGGGGAATGCATAAGAAGTTAGCAATACCTAAACCAATAGCTGCATAAGCACCAGTTTCTCCATGGAGACCCGTTTCAGTGTCTATAAACACTTTCCAAATTCCAGCAGCATTCTGGAACGGACTGTATCAAGTAGCCCAGTGCAAAAATGGTTAAATAAATTTCATTCTGCTCAAACAAGGATATTAAATCTAACAAGAAGACATTTTTAGAACTGAACTCACTCGAGTAGGACTGCCATGATATCTTGGCGCTGAGTATCAGAAAATGCAATGGAATGCTCAAGGTCAATACCGCTAGGGCATAGGTACATGTTAGTTGGCACTCTGGAATTAACTTGGTCCAATGGGATAGCGATTTCTTCAATGTCTATGCTTTTCATGGCCTTGGCCTTCTCCAGTGGACTATTCTCAGTAGCTTCCTGTGTTTAATACAAACAACCCCATAGATAAACCCTAAATAAATCCTAAAACCCTCCACCTATGCGAAAAACAAGAATAAAACATCCAGATTGTCCATTTTTTTTTAAATTGTCCAAATTCAGCTGGAAGCTGGATATTTTGTTGTCCTCTGATTGTAATTTCTGAATCCCACAGGAGTTGCCTCGATGAGTGGTATATTTCGGGTGAGCTCTGTTTCCCTGGGGCTAGGGTCAACAGTTGGATACCCTGCCACCATCCCCGTGATTCCTGTACGCAAAAGATATAAATGGCACAACTTAGATCACAAGTCCATGCTTATGGCCTTGTTACTCTCATCTCCTGCCCGTGAAAACCCAGCTATATTCTCCTCTCCAAGACCCCTCGACCCAGCTTTGACCCAGCTTGTTGCGTTTGACTGCCAAATAAACGCGGGCTTATCCAAACAAACAAACTTAATATTACCTTCTCGTGGATATAGCGACGAAAGTCGGGGCTTCAAATTGTAAAAATGCATAATTTACCCTTTATTTTTCCACGAAAGTAAAAAAACGTGGAAAACTAACGTGGAAAAATCCTCCCATATTACCTTCTCGTGGATATAGCGATGAAATTCGGGGCTTCCTTAAAAAAAATTGTAAAAATGCATAATTTACCCTTGATTTTTCCACGAAAGTAAAAAAAACGTGGAAAACTAACGTGGAAAAATCCGCCCATATGTACTAGTGATAACCTTAGCTCATGAGGGACATTTTGATAAAACATTTTCAAACTAGTAGCTTATGACTCTAATTCTATGTTATCTAAACAATCTGTGATGAACATTATCCTTGTACATTTTTTTTTAAGTTTAATATAGAATCAAACCTTAAAGAATTTTTTTTCAATTAAAATATATAATAAAAAATCATTCAATTTTTTTGAACTTCATATATATATATATATATATATATATAAATTTGTATATTAAAAATAACAATTATAAAATTATAAAAAGTACTTACTAAAACTGATACTTTTCATAAAAGTGAGCTCTTTGTCGTTTCTATGTGTGGGCCTTCTTGTAGCTCATCTTCTGGTGATGAAAGGGCACAATATGAATGCTTCTTGCTGTGACAACATAAAATATCATATATGAACATAGAATCAGAGATGGAAAATATATATGTTCAATCATCTCTTAACCAAAGAACATCAATGAAATCGGTAGGCACAATTTCTAGTGTAGTTGCATAATGGTGAACCCGATCATGAACCTTTTTCCCAAACTGATGTGAAACCTTTATAATTCTATAATAGAGATTATGATGCTCTAATATATCAAAATTTAAGTCATATGGAGTAGAAAGCAACCAAACTATAGTGGCTCCAAAATTCGGTTGAGTCACAGTAGGAAAACTTGATGAAGAAGTGTCCTTAGATACACAATTTTATTAATAAGGAAAAGAACAATGCATCAACACTCACAAGAATCCCTTAACATCTCATACAGAAGAGAGCTTGTTTATATAGCTCAAACCTATACTAAGAAGTAGGATGACAACCAATCATATAGTCACATGAAAATGATACGTGTCATTTACAAAGAAACAATCATATTCAAATTCTATTTTCACATTAAACTAATTTATTATTTTAATATAATACTAGAAAATACCTAGACTATAAAACTTAGGATTAAGAGGTCTAGCATTCCCCCCTTTAATCTGAAATTTTATATTTACAAAGACCAAGTTAATCTCTGAACTTAGTTAATTTTGTTTTACCAAGTGGCTTGGTAAAAATATCTGAAGTTTGATATTCAGATGGACAATACTGAGGCTTGATGATGTCTTTGACAATAAGAGATCTGATGAAGTGATATTTGGTGTCGACATGCTTTGTCTTTGAATGAAAAACTGAATTCTTGGCCATCTTATTACTGACTGACTGTTGATTAATAAAGTAGTTGCTGACTTTTGTGTTACACCAAGATCCTATAATATCTCGTGTAGCCAAAAAATATCACATGATGCTTCCCAAGCTATATGTACTCGGCTTCTGCTAAAGAATTACCAACAGTAGGATGCTTTTTACAACTCCATGAAATTGTTGTTTAACCCAAATTCATTAAGTACCCAAAAGTGCATGTACGATTATCAATGTCTCCTGCAAAATATGCATTTGAATATCCAAAAAGTTTAAAGTCTTTACATTTCTTGTAAATAAGACCAAAGTCTTTTGTTCCTTGAATATATTTTAACACCCGTTTTGCTGAATTCTAATGAATTTCCCTTGGTTCATGCATAAACCTTGAAAGTATACTAACTGAATATGATAATCTGGGCTATTATTTGTCAAATAAATGAGGCTTCCAATCAAGTTCCTATACTTTGCACCATCTACCAAATGCCCCCCTTCAAATTTTGACAGTTTCAAATTCTTCTCCATAGGGGTAAGAGAAGTTTTACATTATTCCATGCCAAATTTCTTCAATAAATCAGTGGCATATTTAGTTTGACTAGGGAATATGTTGTTTGGATGTTGAGTGACTTAGACTCCGAGATAGTAATGAAGTGTTCCTAAATCCGTCATCTTGAATCCTGCTTGAAGTTCTCCTTTAACCTGTTTGATGTGATATTCATTATTTCCAGTTAATATTAAGTCATCAACATAGAGTACAATAATCACAAAGTGTTTGTCTTGCATCCGAAAATACAAAGTATCATCAGATTCACTTCATTGAAAACCAACTTTTCGAAGGTATTCATCAATTTTTCCATACCAAGCTTGAGGAGCTTGTTTCAATCCATATAAATCCTTTATAATTTTATGTACTTCATGTTCTTGTCCTTAAACCTCAAATCCTTGGGGTTGAGTCATGAAAACATCTTCTTTCAAATATCCATTTAGGAAGGCACTTTTAACATCCATTTGATGTAATTTCCAACCAATCTATGCAACCAAATTTATAGTTGTTCTGATTGTATTCCACTTAGTTGTTGGAGTAAAAGTTTCATCATAATCAATTCCTTCTTGTTGAGCAAATCCCTTAGCTACAAAGTCTTGTTTTATATTTATCAACTTCGCCATTTGACTTGTGCTTTATTCGATAAACCCATTTGCAACCTATGGGTTTAACATTAGATAGACAATCAACTAATTTCCAAGTTCCATTTTCTAGTACAGAGTTATATTCACTAAGCATAGCTTTCTGCCATTCCTTTTCTTTCATTTCTTCCAAAAAAGAATCAGGTTCAGTGGAAGGAAAAAATGCAACATTTGTTTCTTGTGTTGAATAAATTCTTGTTCTTTTTTTGTTCACTTCATCAAGATGAACATCTTTTAGAAGTTGTATGGCCTATTTTTGTCTTTGATGTAGAGTCAATTCTTGACTTATATCAGTCTCATCATCGTTATCAAAAGGTTTATTTTGATAAATATAAACTGAGTTGCTTTCTGAATTTGAATATTTTGGACTTGAAGTATCACTATTAGAAGAATTCTTCTCATTACCATTTGAAGGTTGTGAAATTTCTTGATTTTATGAAGGAATAATTTCTCAATTGAAACACTATCCTTTTCGAACCATAAAGACTGAAATGGTTTGTTTTTTTAACTTACCCCTAGTCTTAATCTTTTTAGTTTCTAATCGACTAAGGAGACCATTTATTTCATATGAATTTGCACTTTCTATTTTATCAAATATCACATCTCTACTCACAAGAAATTTTCCATCAGAAAGAAAACGATACCCTTTCTTTTGATCAGAGTAGCCAATGAAGATGCATTTGATACTTCGAGAATCCAACTTAGTTCTTTTCTCCGTTGGAACTAAGGACTAATAAACAGAACCAAAAACTCAAAGATGTTTAAATTTAGGCTTATATCCATACCAAGCTTCATAAGGTGTAACTCCATCCAAAGAATTTGATGGAGATCTATTCCTTAAATATACTGCAGTATGTATTGCTTCAACCCAATATGATGAAGAAAGTCCTTTAAATTGCATCATGGATCTTTCCATTCCCATTAAAGTACGGTTCATTATTTTAGTAACTCCATTTTGCTATGGAGTATATACATTAATGAAATGCCACTTGATCCCTCTATCTTTACAATAATTCTGAAATTCATTGGAAGTAAACTCACCACCATTATCTATTCTTAGAGTTCCAATCTTCTCTTTAGTTTTTCTTTCAACCAAGTTTTGAAATTCTTTAAACTTTTCAAAAGCTTTAGATTTTGCTATAAAAAAGTATACCCAATTCATGCAGGTAAAATCATCAATAAAGAGTAAGAAATATTTACACCCTTCTAGAGAATTTTCCAAAAGCCCACAAATATCACGATGAATAAGTTGCAAACATTTGTTTGCTCACCAAGATGAAGTAGGAAATGATTCTCTAGTTTGTTTTCCATAGCTGCAATCTTTACATATTGCATTTGTTTTCCTCTTGAGTTTTCTCCTTTAGTAGAACTAGCAAAGAGAACATCTTCACCAGACTTCTTTTGTTTTCCAAAAGTTTTACTATGTTTAGTTAACATCTCACTAAAAGAATCAAAAGAGTTAGATGTTAACTTATCAACAATTTGTAGAGTTTCAATGAATTGTCGATAGGATTCTAGTAATCCATTTATCGAAAGTGAAATTAGAAAACTATATTCAAGTTTACCATATCCTCCCTTAATGATATCTAGGTGAATATTTTTAACTCTAGAAAATTATTCTAATACATCCTCTTTATCTCCTAATTTTTGACTTAATAATTTCATTTGTAAGTCAATTGTCTGAGAAATAGGGGGAGTATCAAATTTGTTTTTAAACTATTCCTATGCAGTCCATGCTAAGAAATGATTTTCAATGTGAATACATAAATGATCAGAAAGAGATGAATGAATTAAGGTAAGTGCCTTTTCATTTTGTAGTTCCCATTTTTCTAAAGCAGTGGCATCAGTAGGCTTCACTAATGGAAAATGAGAGATTAGTGACAAAAAAATGACCAAAATCCGCATATCAATGACCACTTCTGGATTGGCGATCGCTGGTGGCTAATTTACGGTCTTTTATTACACGACCAAAATTGGTCATTCTTATTTTGGTCATATATTTGGTCATTAGTTTTTTCATATATTTGAATCAATGACAAAATATATGACCACATTTACGACCAAATAATGACCACATGACAAACTATAATATGACCAAATTTGGTCGCGTAATAAAAGACCGTAAATTAGCCACCAAAACTACTTTTTGGTCATTGATATGCGAATTTTGGTCTTTTTTGATCATTTATATCTCATTGTTTGGTCACATATCTCTCAATTTTTTGTCATTTTATATACGAATTTTGGTCATTAATCTCATTTATTGGTCACTAATTTAGTCAATTTTAGTCGTTTTATGTGTGGTTATTATATTTTAGTAGTTTTAATAGTGTCCATTATTAATCAATATAAATTTTTAATATGATATTATGTTTAAATTAAAAAAAGAATCATATATTATTTATCATAATCTAATACACATGTAAATTATGCAATGTCACATTAATTAGTTAATTACAACACTTACAAATAATATAAAGTACAACAATATAAGTTTTGAACCGCACAAATTATATTATATGAAATGTCATGTATTACAATAAATATAAGTTTTCTCAAAAACTATCTCCATATAACTTTACATGAAAATCAACTAGTACATCGATGACTTTTCAAAATATTACGATGGCTAAACCATTGCACTTGTACTTGGCTGCTAAGCCATACTTAGATATCGTAGAAGCTTGAAAACCATACTTAGCAGCTTGAAACCCTCAGCAACAGGCTCTTCATACTCAATGGCCCACTTTCTGAGCTTTCTATCTATGCACGTGCTTCTGTATCCGCACTGCATGTGCTTTTGAGCTTTCTGAGCTTTATATCTGTGCACGTGCTTCTGTATCCACACTGCAGTAGCCTTCCTCCTCATGTTGTTATAAAGCTTGCGAGTAAGGTTACCTACAAACAACACATGTTAAGCAATAAATTTTGTTGCTCGCTAAAAAAAGAAAACAAATAACTAAAACAATGTACATAGTAATTTCATGCAGTTATTCGGTGTATGAGAAATAAAAACCCATTGTGCAATGGTATATTTTAAGTACAACTAAGTGAAATGGTACAATTCAGTTTACTACATTAAATTACAACAATCATTCTTAATTATAACTATCAAATAATTGGAATTGTCAATGTAGGTGTTTGGATTACTAGACCTCACTAACTAGACATAAATTGGAGTGCACTACAATAGAAAGCATTTACAAATTCAACTAGCCACTTGACTATAGTTATAAAATATTACCTGTACCATAACAACACTAGAATGAATCATATTTTGCACCCCAACCATGATAGGTAACAACCTTAGAACTTCCATAATCTTGGGAAGCATATAAATCATGATCCCAGGCTCATTACATCTTTGGATGTTGAGGACACCATTTTTCAAAGCATGCTCATCATAATAATCTGCATAGGCCATTACTTTGGTCCAACGAAACAAGTGACAAGAAACCTGCACTTGGAAAAGAACAGAGGAATTAGCTAATCAATACATATGTAAATATATACACAAATACATACATGCATACCACATTTACTTCAGAACAAAAATCCTAAACCCTTACTTGTGTTGAAAGATGCAAGACAATTTTGTTTGCATCAAATATGTTGAGCATAAGAGGTTTATCTGTTGGAGGGTACTACAGCCTGTGGTATCCTCATTCACAATGATCAACAACCAAGGGAGTGATGTAGTAATTTTTTCCCAAGAATATCTATGTGATCAGTGAACGAAAATCAATCTAAACAAAAAGAAAAAAACAACCTACCTTCTAACAACAATCTACCTTCAAGAGCAGTGTTGTTTTGATAATGAGACATTTTAAATGACTAGGTTGTTTCAATTTAAACTAGCAGCATATCCAAACTATAATAGCATGATAGAAAGAACTCACATCTCCATTCAATTTGTATACTCACATTTATATTTGGTAAAACTGTTACGTTAACCTCTAGATTTCAAGGTAAAATATCAGCATTGGATCAAAAATCCACATTCTTAGGTCAAGGCAACAAAGGGAAATAGTTATTATACTTACAAGAGAGAAAAGGAATTTATAACCATATACTTTATCCAAAGGAGGTGCATCCTATAGGAAAGGAAATGTTCTAAAATCATACTTACAATAGTTTAGAAAACAACGAGTTTTTATCCATATATTTAATCAACTACTGAACTACATGTTTTTGAAAAAGTGGTAAAATGAAATGTTGTCAACCCATGGTTACCATCTCTACGAGAAAAGTAATAAGTTTGAAATAAAGCAACAAAGCTAGCTTTTAAGCACATCTCTTTAAAAACAAATAAAAGTATCTATACACAACATTGGAGCAACGGATTTGAACAAAAAGGATAACTCCTTAAACAAAAGTGTCCATGCAAAATATATGTTGAAAAACAGAAGTATCTATACACAGTATTGGTTTTGAACATAATATGTAGCTCAATAAAAAGAATCTATATACAAAATATATCTTCAAGCAAGTTTGAAATCCTTTGTATACTCTTTACTGGCTTTGAAGATAAAAGAGAGCTCAAACAAAAGTAATTATACAAATTATAACTACCAGCAAATGTAATAGCCTTTGTATACACTTCACAATTTGTTCTTCATTAAATGTTTCAACTTTACTTGCTCATATTTTACACACGAGCGTCCTTTTGTCTTGGTTGTATATTTTATGTTTATTTGCAAAAAACACCATAATCTACAGTACTTAATAGTTATTTTTCGACAAAAAGAAAACAAAGACCAACTAATATTTGAGAGACTACTAAAGTATGTTTTCTAAAAGGGCACTTACATTACTTATAGATTCCAATGTTAAACCTGCATTTGTACCTCTCCATAGGTGAGAGAAGCTTTCCTACAATGTCACTACAACATTCTCTCTAGAAGCATGCACCTTCTGAAGTGACACAACATCTGCAACCTTCTATAATACTGGAAGAAACATTCAAATTGGTGAAGAAAAAACACACTTGTAGAATAATCTTATAACAAACTTCTAGATTACCCTTATACTCAAAACAACTCGGAGGACAAAGTGGAGTCATCCCAAAAGAACCTCCCGAAGGACAGACTAGAGGACACTTCACTTCATTAAACACCTATGGAAAACAATTGAAAATTAAGCTCTAATATATCCTATAAAACATCTATGAAAGCATTTTCACTATCAGTCACTGAATACATCGAAACATTGCAATAAAACTGTCTCAATTAGTTTAATGGTTAATCCCATCGATAGTGGACATTACCATAGCTATCGATGACATGGATAGGAAAGCACCCACAAAGACACCTTGTGAAGATTTTTTCCCACACAGCTGCAATCAACAACCATCTGTTAGAAAGGATTTAGTCATGAAAGGAGACACTGTCTTCATAAAGAAACATTGAAAATAAATGAAAAGCATCAAACAAATACAATACATAGGCAATAATTCAACAAAATCACATGAAAAGGAAGATTTGGAGCAGACCGCCCAAAACAGCGTCAGATCCAACAACTCGAAGCTGCATTAAAATTTAGTATTATTGCTACAATTCAATCAGTTTGTTCATAAAGAACATTCTTCACATTCTTAGATAATCTTAACTAGAGTGTGCTCTAATAAACAATGGACTAGCCTGATTTGCATGACAGAATATTAGACCCTTATCTATATCGCATCTAAGTAGAATAAACAAAAGTGGAAAATAATTTAGTTGTCACACCTAGCACTATACCTTTTTGAAGAAAATTCTAGGCCTAGGGAAAAAAGAAGGAAGACAACACCAAACTGGGAAACAGTCTCCACCTGGATAAATAAGAATAATTCCAAATCAGTATATTATCATAACCATATCGTAATACATAGGAAATCATTAAATGGTGTTCAACATAGAGACAAAAGACCTGTCAACATCTTGCAGAGAATCAAACTCAAAGAAAATTAACTAAAAGTAACAGTATTGTCATGTCTCTGTTAATAGTATCAAATCCAATTTGAAAACATAGCATGAACCTTCATTTGATAACCACTGTAATATTACTGACAAAACTTGATCTAATATTTTTTTTTTGTATGATGTCTTAGTTTCTTGATTGTGATTCAGTGAATAAACTCCCTATGATTGTCCTAAATTCAATTTTCATGTCAGAATTTAGACTAGAGTCAAAATTTTAAAAGATACAGTGATTTTTTGGGTTTTTAAATCTTTTGGATTGAATGGGAGTGTTAAAATGAAGAGGTTTAATAGATATAGTGATTTTTTGGTTTTTTAAATCTTTTAGATTGAATAATAGTGTTAAAATGATTTAAAGAGGTGTATATTAATTGGTTTGTGTGGGGTTTAGTTTTCAGTAGGATATGAGTTTAAATCTCATCGAAAGGAGATGAGAGTGAAACTTTCACTATCCCAAGAAGCAGTTCAAAAGTTCAGATTCAAAAGCAATTCAAAAGTTTAGATTCTAAAGCAGTTCAAAAGTTCAGATTCTAAAGCAGTTCAGAAGTTTAGATTCTACTAGGTAGTTTAAGTTCTACTAAACTTTGCTTCCAAACTGAAATAAAAATTAACATTTCCTAAGTTTCACAATTTGTCTTCTATAATGGATTGTTTACAAGGAAAAAAATAAAATAAAATAACTTTCCCTGAGCTTCACAGATTGTCCTTCACAGGTTGTCCTTTATAATGGATTCCTGAGTTTCACAAGTTGTCTTTTATAATGGCCCTGTTTATAGAGTGTAGGCCTGTAGGAGAATTGAGTTTCACAAGTTGTCTTTTATAATGAGTTTCACAAGTTGTCCTTTATAATGAGTTGTTTATAGAGTTAATGGAAATAGGAGAAATGGGATTGGAATAATTGACTTTCCTTTATAATGATTTGTTTATAGAGTTAATGGAAATAGGAGAAATGGGATTACTAAGAGAATACTGATTAAAATGTGAACATTGGTACTTTGTCTCAATGTTGCAACTGTCAACAGTGAATATCTCACAGAAAAATAGCAGGGAACACCTACAGTCCACTGTTAGAAGTTCCTGGTTCAAATTTCAACTTTTAGGGGAAGGTACAGTTGGCTTCTAAGATTGTTTGAGGTTCAATACTTTAAGAATAACATTTGGACTTAGCCACACATATAGTTTCAATCCCTTAGTGTTGTCGGCCAATTTCAAAGAGGATGCTCAACTTGCCATTAGACCACAGCTCAATAGACTTGTATTGATCGATGTAGGCCAATTTCAAAGTAGATGCTCAACTTGCCATTAGACCATAGCTCAATAGACTTGTATTGAGTTGATGTAGGCCAATTTCAAAGCAGATACTCAACTTTCCATTAGACAACAACTCAACAGACTTGTATTGAGTTGATGTAGAATAAAGAAAAGATGAATCCTAAAAGTTTCTTACCGGCCGACCTCTAGAGTAAACGAATCCGAGTCTATCACGTTTAGGTGTTGGGGGTGAGCATACATGGATTTTCCTGAGAAAATTGGTAAGAGAGGAAGATGAAGGTAACAACAAAAATGGTTTGATCACACAACCACTGCTGCTGCAGCACTTGCAGATATCCATTTTCTTTCTTCCTTCTATTATGTTGTCAACTAGCCAAAATTTTGGAGCCAGATGGAAACAGCTGAATGGAAGTGTGGTTTTAGGATTCTCAAGCACATCCCATGAAAGGAATGTGCCCAAAATCAAATCATTCTAGTCGTATTAAATTCTAAAAGTAACAGTGTTGTCATGTCTCTGTTAATAGTATCAAATCCATTTTGAAAACATGGCATGAACCTTCGTTTGAGAACCACTGTAATATCCCTGACAAAACTTAGTCTGATATTTTTTTTGTATGATGTCCTAGTTGCTTGATTATGCTTCACTGAATAAACTCCCTACTGTTGTCCTAAATTCTGAATTTACACTTTGTTGTTATTGATTTTGTTCTGGTTCTTACTTGAGAAACAACTTCTTCCTCCTATTTCAAATACAGGCCATTAAATGTCCCCACTGCTGAGAGTGAGATATGAATTTCTCTACTAAGTATTGTTAGTTGTGTGGTGTGCACTATGGATACTTTTGTACATTTAACAACAATGATGAACAAACTAATATTTGCATGCAATTCAGAAATTACTCTCAATGTATGTATAGATCATTTCTTATTCTAGAATATCATAAATATAGATCTGGAATTCATTTAAAGTAATCACAGTCTACATGCCTGGAAATTCGGAAATAGTAGATTTGTTTATCAGACAACCAATCTGGAATCTTCAATCAGCTACCATAGCAAGGGATTCATGCAAATGATGTCTTTAGGTGTGTGATTATCATTTCCTTGTAAGAGGATGAATGGAACATGAATTGATGGATTTGGGCGAAGCTTTGTGGTAGCGCTTCACTCTCTTGAGAATTATCAACACTGTTTTCCAGATCTACATGTTTAAACTTTATTCATTGTAGCATTTGAAATAATGTGCAATAAAATTGATCAAAACATAATGGATATTCTATAGTTGCACAAACGGGCATCGCTACAGAGAAGGTACATTGCAGAGGGATTGTGCCAGTTAACATTGGCACTCCTAGTTACCTTTTAAATCTTCCAGTTTCAGGTGTTAACTTTTTTAGAGTTGACATTGGAACCGGGCAGTTGGTTGGTAACAACACTAACAACTCACAATGCCTATAAAGTATAATCTATATTATTCAACTCAATCATAATTACAACAATTGGAAATCAGGTATAATAACTAAGAAACAACAATATTTTATCATAGATATGAGATGGTTTTGGAAGGTAAACATTAGTTTTTCTGTTCATATTGAATAGGGATTCCCCCCTACGGCTAGTAGGCACTAACACAAAGTGCAGAGGGATTGCGCCAGATGACATTGGCACCTTTCCTGGTTACCTTTTAACTCTTCTAGTTTCATGTGTTAACTCATCCAGAGTTGATATTTGGAACCAAGAAGTCTTGGGTGTTAACAACACTGAAAACTCACAATTCCTATAATCTATACTCTTCAAGTCGATAATAAATACAAAATACTAGAATAAACTATTCCTTTGATATGCATCTAGATGGATAGAAATAAGTGGATGTATAAAAAAACTGGAAATTAAACCACTTGGAAAATAAGCAACCCATTGGAATCTACTAAAAAGATTCAAAGATAAGATAATGCACATTCAACAGGAATTTTGAACTTTGCAGGAATATACAATCCTGATCAGCACAAAGTACAAGATGTAAGAAAGGAAAGAGAATCGCAGGTTGCCAATAGTAAAAATAGCTACTTGAGGCAAAAATTGAGTCCCAAAATAAATAATTACCTTCCCAAGTTCTTTATGCAGCCATTGTCTCACAACTGTTGTTTGATGTATAAGTTTTTCCATGGATGTGTAGCTAGGCAGGTTAGCATGTGATGTCATATAGCAATGAAAAACAGATCGCGTAATGCACACATGAATCAGTATATTTTAGTTTTATCATAAGTGTGAATCATCACATAAGATTTATAATTTAAACGCTACCATATATGATAAAATGGCATCATTACAGCTATATTAACATGAAAGGTCAAAAAATAAGTGAGTATCTAGATTAACATGAGGGAACTAACACAAGATAGCTCAATTCAGTGCATCAACTATACTTTGCCGATGGTCCATACTCACAAAATAAAACATTATCAGCTACACTTTTCCGATAATATTTGTATGATTGTATACAAAATATAATGTAGAATATGACTATCTACAGATATGCAACAAATGTCTTCATCTTACTCAAAAATACACGACTAAGTCAGATGAAACAAATACTTACTTCAAATTTTTCCACATATCTGTTCTGCTTTCCAAATGTTGTTAGCTCATTCTGAACAAACACTAAAGGCTCTATGCTATTATCAAAACAAAAAGATGTAGTTAATTTCCTTGAAAATGGGATATCTACATAAAATGTCCTACTCTCCCTACAGTTCACCTAACCTCTGTCTTAAAGTTTATTTTTTCAAGAATAATGCATAAATAACAAACTAAAATTTGTGTAAAATCATACCACTTCCTCTTGCAGACAAGCTCAACATAATGAACAATCAAATGATCAAAATGCAAGTCCTTATTTTCTTGTAGGAGTTCAGGGGAAAGTTGGTTCGTAAGTTCAATGGCCTTCAGATTATTTCCTTCCAAAGCAAAATTGTAAATTGCTAAATAAACATGCAAATAAATAGTAGCATGAATCAATCACCTGGAAAAAGAAATCCATTGACTAGAATTGAAAGCCAAACATGTCAATAAATATTCAAGATTATTTCTTTATGTTTGGCTGCCAAGGACTAAGAACGTGAGAAATTAACCAGGAAAGAATTTAAACTTCAATAACATTGCAGCAACTAGAAATTTTGAAGCAAATCCGTAGCACTCATGTTTTCTCTTATCAATATCAACAGGATAATCAATTGGATGCTTCATCCCTGTGCAAGAGATAAATGTTTCTATAGTTTCTTTGAAACAATTGTACATCAACTACGAGAGCACAATATTATGGACATCATTCTCATTAATAGTCTGATAAGGTTTGCTGAGATTCCACAGTAAAGATTCACACGTAGATTCTCAACTAGATGCCATTAATAGTTTGTCCATGAAGTATTCCAAGACATCAAAACTTGAGAATAATCATGCTAAAAAAAATAAGAATGCTTTCAACAAAAAAGTAAATGCATTATAACTATCCACAAAAATAGGAATTGATTAACAAATTATAAAATAGATTTGGGCCAACATCCAATAGGAAATTTAGTGTGGATTAGATAATATTATCTTTCAATCATCCACAGTATACTAACACTTAAAATTAACTGAATTTTTTTAATTGTAAAAAAAAACACAGTTCTCAAAGTTGCCCCTGAATTCCAATATCTATCAACTAATTCCATTGCATCTATAGCTGCTTATCTAGAGGTAGAGATAATTAGAATTTAGCTCTTGTTGAAAACATATTTTCCAAGTTGCAAATAAATAAAGGAGTTAAACAAAGAATGAGCACACCTGATAAGAAAAATTGAACTAGATAGTGATCAGCAGCAGACTCAATGAAGAGCACATAAAATATATTCTTATTGAGATGCACAGCATGCACATGGAATGCACAAGTATGACGACTACAATGATAAATAAAATGATGTTACAAACCTTTGATACCATTTGTTATGATAAAAAAATACTCAAAATAACCAGAGAAACACTGGAATATACCAACAAGAGATGAGAAACATGAATCCAATGTATGATAATGATTATTAGTTGCACAACAATTCCTAAGCAAAAAGAAAATCTCTCCCAATAATCTAAAAAGATAATATAATCAACTGCACAAGAACAATTCAGTTTTGAGAAGATTTAGTTTTGTGGAACAAGAACAAGAGTTCAAGACTTGGGATTTTAAATTCATGGCTTCAAATGGCACAGCCAACCCAAAATCCAAGCATGAATAAATCCATCCTATGCTCAAGGATCAAATTCTAGCCAACCCAGCCTTCGATTCCACTGGAGATGCCTGCCAAATCTATCATGAACTCAAGGCTCAGATTCTGGCTAAGCCTGCCTCCAATTTCACTGAAGGCCCCTGCTGGTGGGAAGAGAAGTCAATGAAGGAGAGCTCAGTGTGCATACCTTCCATAGGAATCCTCAACTCCATGAAACTGGCAACAAATAGGTCGCCATCTAAATCCTCCAGGTTTGAGGCCAAAAAGTGGTGCCACTTTAGCCTTGGATGAGCCATGTCTTGCCAAAGGATGGGTCCAGCAAGCCTCTCAACTCTAGGATAGTCTTGATCCAACAAATCTCATGGAACTGATGTGTGACATGAATCTTCAAAAGTATGGTGGAGTCATTGTTGATATTCAAGTCTTTGTTAGGTCACTCTCAAGGAAAACCCTTTGTTTCAAATGAATCCACAAATTCAGTATAGATATTAAAGTCACAAATTCAATGGCGATGAGGATCTCATCATGTCATCAAATGTTTCTTTCTGCAAGTAGGAAACTTTTTCATGATCTCTTTCTCACATATTATGGCATCAGAAGGGGATGCTATAGTGTTTTTGGTTTCCAGGCTTCTCAGAGGAGCCCTAAGCACCAATGCACCTTCCTCCCAACACAATTCATTCAAGGATGCAATGAAACTTGGGCCTTATGTTAACTCAAAAGACCAAAATGCCCCCCTTATGTTAACTCAAAGACCAAAATTCCCCCCATTATTGCAATGATACATAGTGGAGAAATCAGATGGAAATCCAATGGTGGAAGTGCTCAACCCAAAGATCTACACCTATGATGCTTTTTGTTGAAGAGATGCCATCATCTATTGTTTCAATGGGTTTGAGTCATATACAAAAGCACTCTATTGGAGGCTGAATCAAAGCTGGACTACCAATTGTGAGCTCTTCCTCTGCTCCAAGATGTTACTTCATTGTAATTTTTAACTCTGCAAAGGATCATAAAAAAGTGCTCATCCAAGGCCCGAGTCTTGGAGAAAATTGGGCCATTCCTTTCAACCATGCCTCCCTAAGTTCAATCCAAACACCATTACTACCATGATAAGTTTGATCTGTGTAATATTTCCAAACTTTCCTCTACCCTACGATGTTTTATTGGAACCAAGCAGTTTTGGGTGTTAACAACACTGACAACTCACAATGCCTATAAAGTATAATCTATATTATTCAACTCAATAATAATTACAACAATTGGAAATCAGGTCTGATAACTAAGAAACAACAAGCTTTTATCATAGATATGAGATGGTTTTGGAAGGAAAACATCAGTTTTTTTGTTCAAATTGAATAGGGATTCCCCCCTATGGCTAGCAAGCACTAACACAAAGTGCAGAGAGATTGCGCCAGATGACATTGGCATCTTTCCTGGTTACCTTTTAACTCTTCTACTTTAATGTGTTAACTCATCCAGAGTTGATATTTGGAACTAGGCAGTCTTGGCTATTAACAACATTGACAAGTCACAATTCCTATAATATATACTCTTCAACTTGATAATAAATACAAAATACTAGAATAAACTAGCTAAGAAGGTTTCCTTTTATATGCATCTAGATGGATGGAAATAAGTGGATCCATAAACAAACTGGCAATTAAACCACTGGGTAGAGAAGCAACCCATTGGACTCTACTAAAAAGAATCAAATATAAGATAACGTACATTCCATAGGGAGTTTGAAATTTGCAAGAATCTACAGTCCTGATCAGTAGCAACACAAAGTACAAAATGTAAGAAAGGAAAGAGAATCTCAGGTTTCCAATAGTAAAAATAGCTATTTGAGGCAAAAATTGAGTCCCAAAATAAATAATTACCTTCCCAAGTTCTTTATGCAACCACTGTCTCACAACTGTTGTTTGTTATATAAGTCTTTCCATGTATGTGTAGCTAGGAAGGTTAGCATGTGCTTTCATATAGCAATAAAAAACAGATCATGTAATGCACACATGAATCGGTATATTTTAGTTTTATCATTAGTGTGAGTCATCACATAAGATTTACAATTTAAACACTACCATATATGAGAAAATGGCATAATTTCAGCAATATTAACAGGAAAGGTCAAAAAATAACTGAGTATCTAGTTAACATGAGGGAACTAACCCAAGATGGTTCAATTCAGTGCATCAGCTATACTTTGTCAATAGTCCATACTCACAAAATAAAACATTATCGGCTACACTTTTCCGATAATATTTGTATGATTGTATATAGAATATAATGTAGAATATGACTATCTACATATATGCAACAAATGTCTTCATCTTACTCAAAAATACATGACTAAGTCACATGAAACAAATACTTCTAATTTTTCCACATATCTAATCTGCTTTCCAAATGCTGTTAGCTCATTCTGAAGAAACACTAAAGCTTCTGTGTTGTTATCAGAACAAAAATATATACTTAATTTCCTTCAAAATGGGATATCTACATAAAATTTCCTACTCTCCCTATAGTTCACCTGACCTCTATCTTAAAGTTTATTTTTTCAAAAATAATGCATAAATAACAAACTAACAGTTGTGTAAAATCATACCACTTTCTCTTGCGGACAAGCTCAACATAATGAATAGTCAAAAGATCAAAATGCATGTCCTTATTTTCTTGTAGGAGTTCAAGGGCAAGCCGATTCGTAAGTTCTATGGCCTTCAGAGCATTTCCTTCCAAATCAAAATTGTAAATTGCTGAATAAACATGCAAAGAAATAGTAGCATGAATCAATCACCTAGAAAAAGAAATCCATTGACTAGAACTGAAAGCCATACATGTCAATAAATAGTCAAAAGTAATTATTTATGTTTGGCTGCCATGGACTAAGAACATGAGAAATTAAGCAGGAAAGACTTTAAACTTCAATAACATGGCAGCAAATAGAAATTTTGAAGCAAATACGTAGCACTCATGTTTTCTCTTGTCAATATCAACAGGATAATTAGCTGGTTGCTTCATCCCTATGCAAGAGATAAAGGTTTTTGTAATTTCTTTGAAATAATTGTGCATCGACTACGAGAGCACAACATTACAGACATCATTTTCATTAATAGTCTATCCATTAAGTATTCCAAGACATCAAAACTTGAGAATAATCATGCTAAAAAAGTAATAACAGTGCTTTCAACAAAAAAGTAAATGCATTATAACTATACACAAAAATAGGAATTGATTAACAAATTATAACATATATTTGGGCCAACATCCAACAGGAAATTTAGCGTGGATTAGATAAGATTATCTTTCAATCATCCACAATATACTCACACATAAAATTAGTTGAATTTGTTTAATTGTACAAAAAAAAACACAATTCTCAAAGTTGGCCCAGAATTCCAATATCTATCAACTACTTCCATTGCATCTATAGCCGCTTATCTAGAGCTATAGCTAATTAGAATTTAGCTCTTGTTGAAAACATATTTTCCAAGTTGCAAATAAATAAAGGAGTTAAAAAAAGAATGAGCACACCTGATAAGAAAAATTGAACTAGATAGTGATCAGCGGCAGACTCAATGAAAAGCACAGAAAATACATTCTTATTGAGATGTACAACATGTACATGGAATGCACAAGTATGACCACTACAATGATAAATAAAATGATGTTACAAACCTCTGATACCATTTGTTATGATAAAAAATACTCAAACTAACCAGAGAAACACTGGAATACACCAACCAGAGATGAGAAACATGAATCCAACGTATGATACTAATTATTAGTTGCACAACAATTCCTAGGAAAAAAGAAAATCTCTCCCAATATTCCCAAAAGATAATATAATAAACTACACAAGAACAATTTAGTTTTGTGGCACAAGAACAATTCAGTTTTGTGGAACAAGAACAAGACTTCAAGACTTGGGATCGTAAATCCATGGCTTGAAATGGCACAGCCGACCCAAAATACAAGCATGAAGAAATCCATCCTATGCTCAAGGCTCAAATTCTATCCAACCCAGCTTGTGATTCCACTGGAGATGCCTGCCAAATCTATTTACATTTTGATTTATAAGCACACATGCTACACATCTCAGACCTACTGGACTGCTATTTTTTTAATTCTTTTATTCTTTTTAAATATTATGTTCAGCTAACTTATTCCATGTGTCACATCATCATTTGTCATAGATGTTACACACCTCACTCATACTGGGCTATAAAATGTACCTCAATTTTCATTGTGTAATTAAGACTTCAATATGTATCCCATGTGACCAATACCGAGTAGCTTTAATCTTGTTTATTTAGGAATATTTTATAGCTACCACATAAGAAATGTGCATACCAATTAACCAATTGTAAGTCCAGTTCTATTTACCTATATCTATACAACTAGGTACAATCACTGTATCCAACAAATTGTGCTTTGGATGGTTGGAGCTATATCATTGTCTACCAATAAATTATAACATTGTTCTTAGGGAATTCTAGGCTGGGTTGGAAGAACTGAAAAGGGCATAATTATATAATGCAGAGAGAATCCCACTGGGATTCAAATAAAGGTTGTAGGGAGATATTATCTGCCAAGCAGCGGGGTTTATTTGGAGTTTTTTTTCTTTAATCTTGGATGGTAGGAGAGTAGGGCTTCCATGCTCCTAGTCCCAACCAAATTATATGGCCTTGTTGAGTGTGTGTGCTGAACCACAATGGGAGAATATGTGCCTGGGGAGAGTTCACCAACCAACCAACCAAGTCCCCATTAACATACACTGTAGTCTTAAACTAAGCCATTTCTTGGGTGGTAAAGAAAGATGTACAGTGCATGGTTTTTAATTTCACTAACACATAACTTCAACTAATGTCAAATTTTACAATGTTGCAATGTTAATCTTATTGACAAAGAAACCAGAATTTCCTCTCGAGAGAACTGATCCTAGATCCCAATTGTGTGAGAATCTGAAGAATTACTGATTTCTGGTCAAATTGCCACAAAAATCAGCCTTTAGGATTTACCCTGATGATTAATGTCAGATGGGAAATGTTTGCAATTTTTTAAAATGGTTGTCTGACCAGAATAAATAGGTAATTGATTTTGAAATTGGAAATGTTTCTTGTCAGAAATGAAATGTTTCAATTTTCCCAGGAGTCTTCAAAAAATCATCAGAAAACCTATAAAAATGGAAATAAATAGTCACTCAATCCTACAAAAATAAGGTTTATCATGTCAAATCCCCACAATAGAAAAACTTTAGTTCCTAGCAGCACTTACCTGTGACAATTCCAATTTTAGATACTGAGGGTATTTAATCTGGTAAGGAATGAGGGTGATTTATTGCATTGCAGCAAGGAAGAGGGTAATTCATTGCAGCAGGGAAGAGGCAGTTTAATACAATTTTTTTAAAGTGGTAAGGTCCTTTATGCAATTTTGGTAGGGCATTTACAGTAATGCTATCTTAAATTTAAAGTGGTGATATTACTCAAGGTACATTTCCAATGGTTATATTTTTTAGGGCGTATTTGCAATGATGATATATTTAAATAATTGTTCAGGAGGGCCCCAACTTCTTCATTTGTTTCTTGTTGAGGAATGGGTAATGGCTGTGGTAGAAATAGAGGTAGAGGTGAAGGATGTGATGGAAATCCCGGCCATAGCTCAACTATTCATGAATGATTTCTTATGGATTCTCCTTTGTGGATGTCTGTAGAAAGGCTGATTGAAGTACGAAAGGAAAAGATTAGTTGTAAATTTAGGTGCTTATTTTGAAAAGTTTTTCACTGGTCCATATTTAAGGTGAAAGATCATCTAATGCATATTGGTGGAATATATATAAATGTTCAACAATAAAACACAAAGGTGTGGCCAACTTCACAAAATGCAAGAAATTACAAAATATAAGAGGACATGAATAGAATAAAATAGAATTTTATTAAATGTCTATGAGGGGGAATGGCCCTATGGGAAGGATCAGTTACATATTTCTGAGGTCAAGCCTTTGTGGAAGTCAGAAATGAGAATGTAGGAATGCTACAATAAAATGAAGGAAAAATAAACAGGACTCCCTCCATAAGGCATGCCTTGAATGAGTCATCAGTCTGCTTTTCTGGGTAATTTCGTTGGGGTGGGTCAACTATTCTATACTGGCATGCCTACATTAGTTTGTCCCTTGGCTCTCTCATCCTTAAATCTCTTTTTGCACTATCTTCAAGCTACAAGTCCTAGAATATCATTGTCCAGGTGATTTCCTCCATCATGGACTGCTTTCTAATGTGGTTATATGCCTGACAATGAAGCAAACAGAGCTAGTCTATTTCTACATCTCCTCAACCACATGTTTGACCAGTCCTACAATCCCATTATTCTTTGGGATCCTTCCATCTCCTTGTCATTCATCGTATCCCATTTGAACATGTCCTTAGTTGGGATAATGTGTATACAGTATTTTTTTCCAAGCCATATTGGTTTCAGATATTCCTGTATATTGATTTCAATATTTGGTTGAACTAGCCAATGTACTATGTAGTACTACTTTTTTTTCCTGCATTTTTCCTTCAATTTTCTCCTCATGTAACAAGCCTGTAGGTGAATTTTGGTCTCCTTTTTATTTAGCAGGCATATTCTTCTACCATGTACCAACTTTCTAGCCATTCTGGCACTGAAGCTCCCATGTGTTGTTCTTTCACTACAACACTTATTTGCTGATTTTATTTGGTGGTTGTTGGTTATCCATTTCAGCCACCATTTTTATATTCAAAATTGGCATCCTCATTGCTCCCAAGTCAAGTGAATACAAACTTGTTTTTGCCAACATGATTTCATAGGGAGTAGTTGCTCTTAATTGGAGAAAGGATGGCATTATGTGCTTCTGCATTCTCTCTATTTTGCTCCACCTATTGTTTTTCAAGATAAGCCCAAACTTGGCATTCATATAGCAGTATTGGTGTTACAAATGTCTGGAATAGGGAGCTGATTATTTCTTGATCCCACATCTTTTCCAATTCGCACCTATTTTGTAGAAGCAAAGTTGACTTCCTTTCCCTTGGAGTGTCTTTCTTGTACATGATTCCCAATTCATATTTTTGTTGAACTCTAATGCCAAGTATTTGTAGTTTTGTATTATCTCCAAAGGCTCATTTTTAACCTAATTTGAGCCTGATTTGTCTTCTTTTTTATGGACAAGATAACCATGTTTCTCTTATCTAAATTGAATTTCATACCTAGTTTCCTACATGATGTTTCTAGTGATAAAGGATGCTCTTGTAAGCTGTGAAATGTTTGAAAAAAGATGCCCTTCACAGCACTGGGAAGATCAGTGTAGAGTTTCCTGTAATTGTTGAAGATGCCTATAAGAGTCAAATCTAGGGCCATCTAGAAAGATATTTAACAGGAAAAACATATGATAGACGATATGGTTTTCAATTATATTCATGGTTGTCACATGCCACTTAATGTGATTTTCTCTTTCTATTCGCATGACATGGTTTGAGCAAATAATGAAGCACCACATGGCTATGAAAGCCCCTTTTCTGCCACGTTTTTGGAAAAGGAGAATGATGTTGTGGAGAAAGTATTGGAACCTATTGGTTAGATTTAGGTCACTTGTATGGTGAAAAAGGGGCATTGATTGCTTGTATGAGACAAACACATTCCCAGTGGGAATGTTTATGTCATATGAAGGCATGGATCACTTGTTTGGAAGGAACGAACATGCTATTGTAGATTCTGGCCTTTCTATTACAACACTTGTGACCTACAACATTGTTAGAAGATGGAATAGATCCAATACACTTTTATGTACTTGTGCATATCAACTAAATCAAAACTTAAAAGTATTATGATTCAAGATACATGGCTGAATTTGGAGGGAAGTGCTAAAAATACAATCTAGGAGGCCTGGGTATAGGATTGAGAGCAACTACTGCGAAAATATTTCTTGGTCGCAAATAATTGGAAATTTGGAGTCAATTTTCTATGTTCATTGAAGGAAGTGAGTATTTTTGCTAATGTGCTTGTATATAGGAAGAATATGAATCCTAGCTCCATAGAGAATATCAGCCTCCATGGCAGACCAATTCGATATTGACATCCCACTTTTCATGAAATAAAACTTCCTTATAAAACAAATCCTACTATGCTGACTTTTGCTACTGTCTATCACTATTTTAGGGCTGTTTTGACCCCTAGACATGCCAAAATTCGACCTTAGTGCTTTTTAAGCGGATCCAACATGCCTAGATTTTCCAATAAATGCTCAAAAGTGATAGAAAATGTATTTTTAGTTTTTACTGTGCCTATGAATCAAAATGCCACCCAGATTTGATAATTGAATTTGTACAGGGACTGAGAGGTACCCAGAACTGCTGCTTGTTAGTAAACTTACTATAGCATCTGCACGTTCATCCCGGATAAGTTAAAATTAATGTTTATAAATTATCACAAATGATGATGTGCACACAACTGTAAAATTGAGTAGCCCTAAGTGAAAGCTAGGTTGGTAAAAGAACACCTTCGGTCTTCTTAAACGGTGCTGGCCCTAGAAATATTGGATGTGTGGGGATCGTGGTGCTATTTACCTATTCGACTCTCTCTTCTATACTTTAAAACTAGGCTTGGGATAAGGTTCTAACAATTGGGTAGAGCTAAGAGCAATAGCAACTCTAAAAATGATTGCTCTGGAAAAATGAATAAATAGGTTGGTGACTCTAAACTCTGCATACATTGGATCAATGATAAGGAAGATTTGAATAAAAGATACTTGTAGTCTGTCTGAGGTGAAGCTTCATAAGAACAATTTGTCCACATCTATTTTTACATACAATTTTAGGGAGTTGACTAACCTAGTTGACAGGCTTTCAAAGTAGGGGGTTCATGTGTAGTGGGAAATGGTTGATTGTTAGAATGGAGGGTCCCTACCCCAGGAGCCTAAACATCTCCTTCTGATTGTTGACTTGTTTCTTCGATCTTGCTGGCCTGTTGCTGATATTATGGTTTCTATTAGGACCTTTATGAGACATTTTATTGCATATTTTGTAGTCATATTTTGTTGAGAGAGATGCATCCTATCAATAGGATTTATTTGATGACATTATGTAATTAACATATGATCTTACGAGCGTAGACTTACAAACATTTTTGGACAGCTAATGCCATTTTTTTACCCATGCCTAGATGCACTTTCAAAATGTAACTTGTTTCATCTCGAATAAAAGTTGCAATTTTTTTCTTTGGAAAAAAGGGGTAGGTTGATTCAGCACTTTCTGCTAAGGCATAATACCCAAGGAGACCTTGGGATCCATTCACACCAAATATTGCTGGGCTACTAGCTGCTACTATAGCTAGTGGTTGCTATCCTCCATCCTAAAAACCAAGGAAGAGGGGGCAATCTATGGGTACCATATTCCCAATTATGCAGGAGGATGACAAAAAAATATTTATTTAAAAAAAATTTAAAAAAAAACTGTAGCATTGAGTACATGTCACGATGGTGACAATAAAATGTAGAATTGAAGAAAAATATGTTGAAAAGAAACCATGGATAAATAATTATCGAAGAATATCTCAAAACTTTTGTACAACATAAATTATATAATCTTTAAATCTCAAAGATCTTAGAAAAGAAAAGTTCCAGGTAATCATTTGAGATTTTGATAAATAGCATGACGTGGTAACTAAGAAACAACGAAACTTGACTCTGAATTCCTTTTTTGATCTATTTTGTATTTTGTATTCTTCTTGGATAGTTTGTGTGGGTATATAGTGCCAACAATATTGTAATATATGAAAAGAATGTAGAATCCATTTTGAGAAAAGTAGAGACAATTATCTTCTGGGATGTCTTTACAGTTCTGTTTTTTGGACAATCTTTAAAATCTTGTAACAACCGGATGGAAACAGGCTACAACGTTTGAATACAAACTATACTCAGTTTCTGTTTTAAAGAAAAAAAACTTAGGATCAAGAATTTACAAACTTATTCAATGCAAAAATACACTGTTTCAAGTAATTGGATAATGTTGATATCTTCCCAAAAACAATGTAAAAAGTAAAGAAAATAATACCTTCAATGCAAGAAGCAGTAAGAAAGTCTCCACAGAGCTTAATGGTCTATAACAATCTGAGCTTAATGGTCTAGTATACTACATATACAAAGATAGAATATAGAAACATTTAACTAGGGATTACCCAGTTCATTTATTCATCCAACAATAATATTAATATATACAATGCCCCTTATATTAGCAAAATTATGAAGAGAACTACATAATAACTTATCTGCAAATTCCTTGAGCCAAAATGAAGTTTAGATATATTTATGCAAGACAACAATAGACCATAGTCATTATATAACTCATGTATCTTGTTTTCCTGGAAATTTTTGGCCACATCCAGCCTACAGCTATTGCATAAAGGTTCAATTGGTCATCCTATAAGTGCATAAGTATATAGTGGTCTAGCATATAATTTCCTGCTAAATGGGAAAACTAACATAATTCTAGGCACAATAATACAATTCCTTTTACTGATAAAAACATTATAACATTAGCGTTTAATGAATGAATGTGGAGTAAAGATTCCTATTTTAATAATCAATGTTTCCCATCTATTTGGGATGCAGGACCTTATCCTGAGACCATGGTTCAACCAAGTAAAGGCACTGGAAGCTTCTTTCTCACCCATTTCATTTGCAAACCTACAAAGAGCTAAACACGGAAGTAGAATAGTAGACCCACCTTCCAAAAAAGCATTGAAGATTCCAGAGGGTACATGGGAGATTAATGAAGAGGAATTTGGGGTATTTCTCCCAGTTACTTTGAGATCCATATATACCTGACATATTTTCATTTCTCTCTTTTTGTTGTGAGCAATCCATCTTCACTGGATATACATGTTTTAAAATTTTGACTTTGATGATGAATGGGGTCAAATCCATGTTTTGTATTTTACAGATATATATGACTGTATGTAAGACTTAAAAGTAGTTTATGATTATGGACATTTTATTTTCGTTGACATTTTGACTATGAGGTATCACACTAGCTTGTGATGGAGATGAACATCAGAGAGATCTACGATGTTTATAGATGTAAGTTTTTTCATACTGAACTAAAAGTTTACAATATTTTCCCAAGAAAAAATATATCCATATTCATGAGGACATAAATTATTTCAATCAATAGATCCAACTACCTAATACAAACCCAATAATCTCATATTCATCATAGAACTAGCTAAAAAAAGGAGGGCGTAGCAACAAGTTCATTCACTTGTGAGAGATTGCAAGTGAACACTAAATTGTTGCAAGACTCAAGAGCCATACAGGAGGAAAAAAATGATCAACATAAGGCAAGTGTAAATACTAAATAAGCACAACTTCGTGATAAATTTTACACAAGAAACTAGAATATACTTAGCTTGGGAGTTTCAAAATGTGAAAAACAGTCCCAATCCTTGATTTTTCGTAAGACAAAAGTCAAAGCATGACACATTGAAGAACTCACTACAGATATATTGTGCCACAAAAAACAATGCCTATTAATAATAGATCCAAAACTATGGAAATTATTGTGGTGTGTGGCAGGTCATGAGAAAGACAATAAAATAAGTAGGGTAGATAAATTTTACTCAAATATCTAGGGCCCTCTCCTGTTGGTTTCATGATGTGAATGAGCTCTAAAAAAAGGGTAATATGCACCTAACCAATACCATCGAATTAGTAATTCGGGCTCAAGATTTCGAAAAAAGCCACCAACATCAGCACCTGCACGAAAATTGTAGTATATATCAGGTTCCTTCTATAAAAGTCTGCAAGAATGGTTAATGCAATATATCAACACAAAAATATACCAAAATATGTCATTCCAGTGAGACCAAGGGTTAACAGCATTGGAACAAAAACTCTCAGTTGGTCCCAATCTGTTGTATTGTCTCCCGTCCAAACTATGCCAATTCTCTGGCTTCCAGCAAAAAAGGAACATGATAAAACAAATGGCCTATCATTCCCACCTCCTCGTTTCATAAGACCATCAACAGAACCCATATGAAAGAAATATACATAATCATTGTGAACATCACAACGCTGAACATCTCCAAAGTGAAGAGCATCTCTGGGCATTATTGCATGCACCATATAAGGGAGAATCATAGAGAAATTAACAAATCCAAACTCCAAACATTGATTGCTCTAGCCTCTATTGTTCCAATGAATTTCATCTATTAATTTCGAAGCTCATAAATGTGTATCTTAAATAAAAAAAATCAAGGAAAATAATGGGAGCCTGTGAGAACAATAACATACATCTAGACCATTGAATACAGAAGGTTCATTCATATCATTCCATATGTACAATGATGGTGTTGAACCCTTATAGCGGCTAAGAGAAAACTTGTCAGCCCACCATGATCTGATTTCTGGATTCAAAATATCCAAATAAGATGGTGCACCTGGCCAACATGAGCCTTCATAATCCTTACCATGGACATACTTCACATAATACCCCTTTTGAGTTGCTTCCTTGTGTAGCGGAAATTCATCATCCCTCTTAATATGAGGATCGAAAATAGCCACCATATGCCAGCCTTTTGCCATGAGCTTATTCTGCATCTCCCCTAGATTCGGAAAGAGCAACTTGTCCCATGTAAAGTATCTCTTCCCATCAGTCTTCTCAATGTCAAGCTAGAGAACGTCATAAGGTATATCAAACTCATCAAACTTGGCATCCACATTGGCTACATATTCCTCATCTCTGTAATTCCAATGACACTGGTGATAGGCACTTGCGAAAAGTTGTGGCATGGCAGAAGTTCCAGTCAGACTAGCATATTTCCTCATAACATCCTTAGGGCCAGGACCAACAAAAAAAGAACCCATCTAGCATACCACTCTCAACCATCCACATGGTATGGATCGCGTCGGTATTCGCATTGGAACCGGAAGCATAAGCGAAACCCCCATCCCACCCGGTAGTGAACACATCTATGACAATGTTATGTGACAATGTTGAGTGACATCATTGATGCAGATTCTTCCAGCTGCCTTTGGTGTTCATTCTATCTATGAGGAAGTTGTGGATTTTTCTCCTTTATGGTTTCCCCGAGGAAGGTGATATTTCATCGCTCTATCATGACATCAAACTTCTCCCTGACACTTCACTATTATAAAAAATCCTACTCTTTCTCGAATGAACCAATGAGTATCGTTGTGCTTCTCTCCAAATGATCGAAGCGATTAAGACTCGATTGAAGTCCCATTATGACTCCCACATCCACCAACACACCTTTAGCAAGGGGGACCTAGTCCTGATCTATGACCAAGCCAATGATAAGCTAGGGAAAGGGGAGTTTGATTCCATGATATATGGCCCATATGTCATCCATATATGCCTCGACAAGGGAGCATATCTCCTTGCTGATTATGACGACCACCTCTTGAAGAATCCCCACAATGAGCTCTACTGCAAGAGATTCTATGCCTGAATTCTCTCACCATGAAGTACACTTGTGTCATAGTTTTTCTTTTTTGTTTTGCATCGTTCTTGCCACGAGTCTCATAGTTTGTTTCCTTGATTGTTCCATATGGATCCTACCTCTCCATGATACATTGGTTTCATCGATGAAGCAAGTAGATGGCCTCCTAATCTCTCCTCGGATGCACGGGTCATTTATTCCCTGTCACATGAGTTGATCCATATCGATGGAATGTGTGTTGGTTTTGTTACCAAGAACCAAGCTGATTATGACAATGTCATTGCTCTCTTGGCTGTCGACCTCAACTTTGGTGTTTTCCAGCTTGATGTCTTCTTAGACTCCCAGTTGCTTGTCTCCCAATTGAATAACTATTATCGAGTACACGATCCTTTCCTCTTTATAAATTTCCTGTGCACTATCCACTTGGTTGGGCATTTCAAATCCATTTATTTCATGCATATTCTTGGAAGTCTCAATAGTGTAGCAGACCAAATGGCTAATGGCATTCTAGAGTGGCACATCAATCATCACATATAGGAAATACACTACATCATGCATCATCATATAGTCATGCATACATATGGCATATACATCATATAGGCATCATCATAATCATAAAAGAGACTCATAAAAAACCCATAAAAACACACTAAAAAGTGCATCCACAATACAACAAATCTTGGAATTAGCATCCCTTTTTAGTGTGAAATTTGTTTGCATTGAGTGGTCAAACTAGACACTAAATGGGATGCGTCATGGAGAAAACTTAAAGCGTCTGAAAAAATGTCTTTTTTTGCTTCCTAGATAGCATCCTTTATGACGTCCAAAATAGCGTCTATTTTTTTGCTTCTAGAATAGTGTCCAACTTTGCTTCCTAAATAATGTCAAGGTTTGCTTCCTAAATAACATCAAATTTTGCTTCCTAGCAAGTGTCTAATTTTTCTTCTTAAATGACATCCCCATTAGTGCCATATTTGCATCCTTAATATCACCATGTTAGCATCCAAATTAGCATCTACTATTGCATCCATTTTTTCTACCACTTTAGCATCCCATTTTCCACCATGTTTTACTTCCAAATATGTGCCAATTTCCGCTTCCAAATTTGCACCAATTTTTGCTTCCTTTTTTGCATCGTGTTTTACTACCAAAATGACGCCAAATATTGCTTCTATTTTTGCGCCATATTTTGCTTCCTCTGTAGCACCATGTTTTGCATCCAAAGTAATGTCTTATTTTTCTCCCATATCAGTGCCATGTTTGGCTTCATCATTAGCACCACATGTTGCATCAGTGGTACTAATGATGAAGCCAAATAAATCATGCAATATATATATATATATATATATATATATAATAAAATATGCAATAGTCATTCATTTCAATAAAATCCACTAAAGACTAATTTTTTAAAAATAAATTTTACAAAACACTCTATCGATTTAGAATATTAGGACACGGTGGAATCAAACCACCAACCTTTTGCTTTGTAATGCAAATGCTCTGCCATTGAGCTAGCACCCTTTAGATGCATATGCTTATGCAATAAAAAGTATAGAAAAAGTTGAAAATCTTGTGTTAAAAATTGTAAATGGAAGGAACAAGTGCATAAATCATTCACAAACTATGCACTAGAACTAGTTAATTTGATAGCACACTATAGCCTAAGTTTTTTTGTATTTTAGGGAAAAAATTATAAGGATTTCATATACAATGTTGTAAGCCACCTTAGAAATTTATTAGATCAAAGATAAATACAATATAGGCTTACCAAATGTAAGAATACATAATATCACAAAAGTCAAGATAAAAATGATAAAAAATGCTCTCCTAAACAAATGGCAAGCTTTCAAACCACAATAAAGGATGATAGCAATTTTACTTGAAATAGACTACCAAAAATTACTTGAAGTATTATACATTAAAATTTTCAGCAAGTAGCAGACCAAAAAAAGCGCATGCAACATCACATTGTAAACCAAACCTTGGCTTATATAAAATTTTGAGATACCTCTCTTTCTAAGAAATCTGAACCAAGAAAATTGTTGTCAATATTGATTTCTTTCATAGAAATATTACTAAAATTCCCCATGTTACCTAAAATCATGGGATTCGTCCCAAATGAACATGCCATATACTTCAAGATGACACGGGTAGAAAGCCAATTCTTTATCAAAAGATAATAATCAGTAGTAAGGAGAAACCCACAATCATTTGTCTGAACCAATGACTAAGTACCTCAAAGTCATCAAAGAAAGCCTCTATATCAAAGTACTATAAAATTTATTCTTGTTGTCCTTAATCTCACTATAAGATGCCGACAAGGATACTAAATTTTAAATCATCCATACATGTTAAGAAAACATGAGAATACAAACAACATTACTTGATGAATAGATTTAAGTTGGTCTAGAGATAACTGACTTATTGATTATATCCATCAAATGTAGAGATTCCTCAACCACAGTCATCCAACACTACACGAGACTCTTGTGTTGTATATTTCAAAACTAAAGCAACCTCTATGCATTCAACAAGAAATATACCTGCCAAATAAAAAATCATATGCATTTATATAAATATGGCTTTGATATTTTTTAAATATTTCGTGTTACTCACTATGTCAATGTAAATAATCAGGTTAATATGAAAATATACCATCTCTGAATTCATTTTATTAACATGATTTCATAACACCATTCCCAACCAATAGAATATTTACAATACAGACTCACTTTTCCCAAAAATCATTTGGTCATTTCAACTAAGTCTAGAAAAATAACACCCTTGGAGGACAGGTGATTTGAATCCCATCCTACAAGCTCCTGTAGGCTTCCATATCAGCCTATAGAGGCTTGTAGGCTGAGATATAAGCCTACAACCCAAAATCAACAGCAAGGCCTGTAGGTTGTGATGGAAGCTATCCATATAAGCATACATAGGCCCCTATAGGAAACCTTCAATATATATGATCCTATAGGCTACCATGTAGGATTCATCTCAACCCATAGGGGTTTGAGAAGTGGAAGGGAACCAATACCATCCCAGGGGAATCAAATGGAAGTAAAATATGGGCAACAATGTTGACTAAGTAATTAGGGATGGCATCAAGAACAGATTGGAAGGAAAAAGGTTAACAACATGTGGCATATTTGACAAAGGGGATTCAACCTATTTGTGATTAGTAGAGAGGACTCATGATTGGACCCTCCATAGAAACAAGAGAATATAATTATTCAGGATTTAGACAAGAAAGAATTGCAAATATGCTGGAGGCAATCAAAGATTTTCCTTTTTTTTGTTGTCTTGCATTTACTTAACACCACTAAGATGGTTGTTATCTTTTTGTCACGACATATTCACTTGAGGTTGTTGAATCAAAATTCTAGTGAGGGTTTCAATATTTCCATTCATCTTTCGACAAGTCTTCCCTTGCTCTAAAGAGTCATGAGGGGAGTGGGGAGGAATAATTGCAATCATTCAAAAAATAGGCATCTTCATTGTAGATCTTGCAATTAAAGAATAGTTTCGTGTGATCCATATGCTACATCCTATAGGTGAGACTAGTCATTGAGGGTTAGATTGACATGTTCCAACAAGCCCTTTTCCATGTCTACATCCAAACAAATTATGGTCAGATATGAAGGATCTACCTTAAAAATAGTAATTGAAAATTTATCTCATTGAATCATCTTTGGGCATTTATCTCTCTAGTATGTGGATGAGGCATTCATTGGAAAGTCGTCATCATGAGCTTTACCTCTATATTTCACATATAAATAAAAATAACATAAATAAAATATTCCAACAAATAAAATTTATGTTGTATTCTTTATTTAATTTGACCATAAGGTTATTTTTGGACTTTAAAAATTGAATCCCAATTGAATAAGAAAAGGACAATTAGAAAAGTAAAATAAAAAATTGCATTTAATTTAACTGCAAAAATCCACAAGTGTAGAGGCGTGGTTAGGAATATGGGGTTTAGAAGAGAGAAAACCTTTCACAGAGATTCCAGGTGTAGTTGGACAATAAGCTAGTGGGAAATGATCTATTTATGTTCCCCATCACTTCAAACCCTTGTTTTCACTACATAAACTGAAGTAGAGAAGCACTCAGATGAATGATGTCCCTGAATCCATAGATGCCGATGAAACATAATTTTATCCCTACCACCACCCTCTGCAATCTAAATATGAAGTAATTGAATATGGTAAAAATGACAATCCAAATGATAATCCATGTACTATTGTTGACAAGAGTTATAGGAGGCATGCTGGAAAAAACTGTCTAAAATCACTGACATGTTGATAAATAATTTGGGGATAACTTGCTTGAAGTACATGTTATCACAGGGATAAGTGAACCTAATAGAAATAACGACACCAATTTTTATTATGGCCCAAGTGGCACAAATAGGTATTTCTACCCAACTAGGCCCCAAATAGCAGAGATGCGCCAAAGGATACTCTGTCCTTTGGAAATGTCAAAGGGATTTCATGAGGCAAAGAGTTCACATGATATATATTCTTTATACATTTCAGCATCCACCAAGCAACACATAGATTAATTATACTTACAACTATTCTTCCCACATGTTTTGCACATTCAAAAGCTTCAATATCTCCATATAGAATTACACCCAAAAAATCTCCATAACCATCGAACTACCTGTCAACCAGTAAAAACAAATGAGAGTAAGTAAAAATATTCATGCTAAAACCAAATCCCAAGCAGTGTAGTATTGTCACCGTAAATAACAATGTAATGGTTACAAGTTTTAGTTTTATTAACTGTTGCATTCGGACGTTGTGCAAGCACCGTGAAGTATAATGAAAAGATAGTTTTGACACCAAATCCATAATATACCGTATGCTTTATACAATGAATAAAATAACTTGAGAAGGTAAGTTATTATATATTTACATAAAGTAAAGTAAACCAATCATTCATAAAAACTAAAAAATCACTCCAATAATAACAAGGCTGCATGGCAGCACATACCTATAGAAGTCCGAAGTTAGATTAATAGGTAGAAGCCTTGGCTTGTTAGACATGTAAATAGTTATACTGGATTGCTACTTAGATTGGTAGGTTGAAGGTGAGTAGAATCCTTGGTTTGTTAGACATGTAAATAGTTATACTAGATTGCTTCTTGATCATATTTTTTTATGTTTATGTTACACTAGTTCAAGGGTTGGTTTGTTGGGCTTGTAAATTTTATACTAGATTGCTTTTTGATCATATTTTTTTATGTTTATGCTACACTAGTTCAGTTATTGAATAACTACATTATTATTTATAATGAAAATGATTATTTTTTATTTTTATGTTACATTGGTTTAATTATTGGATAACTGCATTATTATTTGTAATGAATTAATGCACAACTTTTGAAGCTCACCAAAATTATTAGCGATAAGCTTCATGCATTAATTATAAAAATATATTACACTTATTGAAAATCCTCATTGAAATCTCATTCTTATGACCTATTAAATAAGAATCAAAACACATATACACAAATTACAAACTAAACTAAACCTTCATGTTGGTTACAACGTTCATTTTGCAATTCCACATAACCAAACATCTTTAATTCATGCAGAGTTATTTGAGTAATGCTTGGGTGGACTGATGTCTTTCATGCAGCCCAACAATATCCCAACATAGAGTAACCAACCATTGGGAAATCAATTTTGAAAGGAAGAGGCATGTTCACTCATGGATATTGGTACTCGATCAGTTTTGGAGCTATTGTTGGTTTTTCGGTGCTTTTCAAAATTCTATTCACACTAACTTTGAAGTAACTAAATTGTAGGAACTTGACGTGAAGGGTAGTTTACGATAAATTGAAAACTCTCTCTTCAAAGACATACATATGTCATTTGAAGTTTGCCCCATGAATTTGTAGCTCTGGGTAAAACTAAAGCTATTAGTTTTTAGGTAGTTCGTGAAGAAAAACCTGTTAATCTTTACGAATTAAAGAAATATCATACTTGTAACAAGATCATTTTATATTTTTTTCGGTTAAAGATAAATTAATATACATTGAATTATTTAAAAACAATAATAATAAATGAGAAAATGTTAAAAAAATAATACACAGGATTATTTTTAAAAACATGAGAAAATATATGCTTATAACCTATAAAATAATAAAAACTAGTTAAAGTTACTAAAATAATAAAAAACTAGTTAAATTCTTCACTTTTCACTTTTGTTTCATTATACTAAAAGTATCCTTAAAACGTTCATGACAACTATTACCTCTACGTGATCTCAGGCCAAGGTTGATGTTGCCTACGCATTGATATAGTTGACTTGTTGAGGATATATTTGAACTTGTCCATTACATGTAAACTGCAATCAACGCAAACCAATATATATTTACACTGGTCCATTACATATAAACTGCAATAAAGGAAAACCACTATATCTATTTGCACTTCTATTACATGTAAACTGCAATAAAGGCGAACCAATATATATTTGCACTTGCCAATCACATATAAATTGCAATCAAGGCGAACCGGTATAAAATATTTAAATACAAGTTCTTATGTACATATTTCATCTTAATCTCGTAAGTTTCAATACATCAAAACCAAAAAAATACTTAATCTCGTAAGTTCCAATACATCAAAACCAAAAAAACAAGTGAAATAGCAGCAAGGCTGCTTATACCTGCCTCTTAGAAATATTTTATTGTAATATTGTATCTAGTTTAAAGTTAAAAGGTGAAGAAATTATGAAACATTCAAACTTGCAACAATGCATTACTTTTTGCCATCATACTTATATTTCTATGTGAGATTACTTGTTGTTTATAGGTTGTTGCATTAAAGTTCTTTGTTTTTTTGGAATTAATATAAAAATAAATTGAGAAATAATTTATATTATTATAAATTAAGATATACCATATTAAAGTGTAAAGTTATGTAATAACCATCATAGAATTATGTATAAACATTCTAACTACCAACAAAATCAAATTAACTATAAAAATTAAAAATTAAATAATAATGTTAGTAACTTATGCATTTAAAATTAAGTATTAAGAGTAAAAAATTTAAGTGATAATTCTAATAACTTGTATCCATGTATAAAGTATATAATATAACAATTTAAACGAATAACAATTTGATGATTTGATCATAAAATAGGAGCAATGATATGAATTTGTCATTAGATAAAGCTTTGAAATCTAACCATCAATCCTCTTTATCACAATAGACATTCAACACACATGTATTAATTTTGCATTTTCTTTTCATTAACTCTTGCCATATTTCTTTATCAATTTAAATTAATGTAAAGTAAAATGTTTTATTAAAAAATATTTAAATTTAAATAAAAAATTCGTAATAAAATAGAAATATTTAATGTTAACTCATGTAAAGTAAAATGTTTTATTCAAAAATATTTAAATTAAAAAAAATTCATAATAAAATAGAAATATTTAATGTTAACTCATTGCGCTTAACTTTATTTTTTAAAAATAAATGTAAAGTAAAAGATTTTATTAAAAAAATTTAAATTAAAAAAAAAAATTCTCATAATAAAATAGAAATATTTAATGTTAACTAACGGCATTTCAATTATATAGCGTTGGTCATTAATACCTTAAAGCTAACTGGTGGGCGATCTCACTCTAATGTTTACTGGCTAAGTTACTTTATTTAAAAAAAAATTGAAACTAAAATATAGTTCAACATAAGTCACATTTAATGTTAACTAACGGTATTTCAATTATTTAGCGGAAAACAAAGGGAGGGAAGAGACTACATGCGTCGTGTCAGGTTGCTTCGTGATTATGGAGTACGTAAATTCGGGGATTACAATTACTCTTGAGTCCCATGTCTCAACATTGTCTATTCCATCATTTCAAAATAATACCCAGAGGTCTCCATTCTTCTCTATTGAAAAGAATATACTTAAAGCATTCTTCTCTATCGACACTAGAGAATCGATTGTATGCTTTTGTCGCCATTAAATCAATTCCAGGCATTCTTCAGTGTGTGAAACGAACCACAGGGCTCCCCTGCCAAGCGACGTGAGTTGCTTCCTCGGCTGTTCGTCCTGTAACTCTTTATCCTTTTACATTAAACAGCCATAATTACAACGGTATTTAACCTTAAAAAAACCCTAAGAACACGAATACAAATTAATGAAACAGATGGAATTTGAATTTGAATGTTGGTGACGTCAGCTTCAATTATTGAGATCAGTCCAACAGAATGAGCTTCAAGTTTAACAAAATTTCATCAGAATATTGCCCGCAGAATGGATCGACATAATATCGATTACAGCTTAATAAACAAATATGAAGCGTCGGCCGAATTTTTTTCCAGGAAGTTTGAGCTTAGAGAGTAAAAGCAATGTACACAAAATTTTCTGCAGCTACAACGACAATACAAACATCGACAATACAAACATGATGAATGCAACTGGACCAACGATTTCAACAAACAGTCGAGCAACTGAATTAATATACCTGCTCTACACAGTACAAAATTTTTACAGAAATATGCTAAAGCTTTAACAATATCAACTATAAAAGATCGAAAAAAAGCTCGAGAAGTCAAGAGGTATCTAAGTTAGAGCGTCTGTCTGCAGTCAACATTTGGTACTGTTCCACAGTTCCCACGGATAGCTCTTCACTGAGAAGCTTTCTCTGAATTGAAGGAGAAGTGGCGAGAATGTGAAGCATTTCTTGAGCAGATAGGGTTTTCAACTTACTCTTTGAAGCCCGCAGAATACAAGACCTTTTCAGTGACAACTGATTTGTGAGAGAATTCACATTCCAGCTGCAACTCATGTTGCCGACGCTGCCTTTGTCGAATGCATTTGATCTTATTTTATCGTTGGAGCCAGGGTTTGATGTTCCTGCTAGTCTGTGATCTTCTTTGGAATCAGACAGAAGTGGAGATGTAGGCATGCATTCAAGAACTTGCACTTGCGTCTGCATGGCTTTAACGTACTTAATGGCTACTTCCAGCATTTTAGCAGTATCGATCTTGGCACCAGAAAGGGGGATGAGTTTCTCAAGGAAACGAATCTTCTCGCGGATTTTAGTTCTCCTCTGACGCGCTGCGATGCTTTGAGGCTCCACTGAAACATTCTCCGGTTTGCGATAAAGCTGATACGATTGCTTCTCATCTGAATCTTTTTCCAGCGAAGATGATGCGCCAGAGCAAGAAAGTCTTGGAGATGATAAGCTCAGATCAGAAGAAAACTGAGGAGCCGCTACCGGAGAAACATTCCTCGGCGAGCTCTTGTTGCTTCGTAGGGTCTGCAGGCCAAAAGCAGCACCTCGCGGGAGCTTCTTGAGAATGTCGTCGAGAGTATAGCAGCCGGAGAATCTTGGACGCTTAGCGGGTTGTACCTTGCAGCCGGAAGCATATGATAATTCTGAGAGATTGGACAGATTGCGCCATTTTGTTGCTAGAGACTAGGATTCTGAAGGTGAAAACTCCTTTAGCGGGGCTGGGTGAGGGGAAACGGAATTGAAAATAGCATGCGTCGGCATAGCAATGGCCGCTTGCTGTTGGTTATCGCTCTCGGGGAGTTGGTCTCCATTGAAAGTACGGAGGTCCGGCAAAGAATCATAACTGATGATTTCGTTAGTAATGGCACATGGCCACCCGCCGCTTTCCACTAAGTTTGCATAGCTCACCCCGCCAGAACCCGAGGTCGAAACTGCTCCTCGACTTTTATCTTCATTGTGCTGTAGCATACCGAAGACAGACGAGCGCTTCACAGGCGAGGAATCACATACAAAGGTGTCAAAATAATGGTCCAATTGCAAAGAATTGCCATAACCAATTGCTTCCTCCTCGGACTCAGTCTTAATAGTTTTTCCATGAAGATTTATCCCGTGCCTGACAGCTGACAAATATTTATGACTGTCTTCAAAAGGAGTCTGCAAACGCGAACCCAGAACAGCTGGCGCGATGTTGCCACTTGGCAATGGATATAATTTTGATTTTTTTAATTTTAATATTATGACGTCAGGTGGACACATGTCAACCCAAATCCAGATACCAAATCCCAAGGCTGACATCACCTCCTATCCACCAATTAGCTGTTGACAAAAAATGCTTTTTAACAAAATTAAAAAAAATATTTTACAAACCCCTAAGTTCACTTTGCAAAACAGGTTTTGATTTATTAAAACTGCCTCAAAAAACATCAAAAGGCACCAAGTAATAGCAAAGTCAAAGCAAAGTCAAACCTGATCGATTACAATATACCTGCCTATAATAAATATTATAGACGAGTTCATTTTTTTTCATTATTTGGGATACTTGCTGTAAAAGTTTATTGTAGTAGAAGTTTATTGTAAAATATTCTTTTTCTTTAATTCTACACCAATGTTCATTAAAAAATAAAAAAAACTAACCTCTTTTGGTGAACTCTTGCATTTCCCAAAGCTTTCACAAATCACATTGACTGTCCAATCCCATCAGAGCGTGGAACTATCATGTGATAAGATTAATCTCCTCGCTTCATTGGATGTTAAAGACTTTTCCATAACCTGGTTTGGAGAAAAGACAAAACTATGCTTAACAAAATCCCCAAATCTGGAATCTACACTTTTCGTTCTTGCACGGGACTGGGGTGGCAACCGGTGAAAGAGTGAGACTGCCCATCTTCTTGTGAACAATGGAAATATAAAAAAATCAAATAAATTGGGGAAAGAAAAAAGAAAGTGCTAACATGTTTCACAATGCCTTAAGAATAAATTAATAGTCGTTGTCACTTTCCAACTTTGAATCCTTCTCCTCCTCTTTTGCAGGTATATTGTATTTACATATTGAGAGATTAAGCATTCTTATAATCAACCATACCATTCATTGTCAAACCATACCATTCATTCTCAAATAAGAAATGCCTGAAAACCATAATGTAGTATAATTTTTTGGAACAAATTAATTTAGCGTTACTACTTTGCTTTTCTTGAATAGGGATTACAAGTTAAAAATTTAGTGTCTGTCCGATAAAAGAATTGCATGTTGTATCATCTTCACTTGATCATATATATGATTCTTCGTCAGTGATGATGGCTCAAGCTCATGAGATTGACTCAACACTTTCCATACACTATACATATGATATGTGATCACCTCATTTATAACACAAACCAATATAATAATAATAAAACATAAACACTAAAAAATAAAGCCATCACTTGCTATGACATTGTAACCTCATTAACAAATGTCCATGAATATTGACACTTCACAAAGAAAATTTCACTCTGTTCATATACCATACACAGTTGTTTCTTAGCTTCATTAACGAGTAATCACAACCATGCATTATAGGTGGTTTCGTCCCCTTCATGAAAAGGTTTATTTAAACTACTTATATAGCCATTTTTACAAACCCCAATGCTAGACTACCGTCTATTTGGTGGATAGGTAGATGTTACCCACTATAGCTAGTAGTGGTTGGAAAAGGGTCGAAACTGTGTTACTTTCATTTGGGTTTTGTATGCAGGTTATGGATCAGATTTGAAGAGGAGAGCAGAGAAACTAAGAATCCCAAAAAAACAGTGCATTAATTTATTGTTTCAACCAAATTCATTAATGATGTTCTTAAGATAATTAAGTGGAAGTAAGTGCGAATCTAGGATATACTCATATTTAGAGGTAAATGGGGATACGTTCTTCATCCTAGATACCCTGAGCAAGGGGATATGACACGGTAACAACCAATCTCCTATGCAATCAAAATTCTCGACAATTTATAATTAGAGAGCACAGTAAGAACCGGGAATCTCCTATTCACAGTTAGAATGATTTCTCAGCAGGTGAAAAATTTGATTGATGGAAATAGAAGTGTTCCAGACATTATACATATGCTCATCTCATTACAATATGACGTTTTGTTTCAATGTGTTCTAGACATTATACATATATTTGGTTTGGAGGAAATAAAATAAGAGAAGCGAGAGGAAGGTCGCAGGTTTGAGTATGGTATTGAATGTGCCATTGTGTTGCAGAGCTGAGAAAGCACTGAGTTTCACAACGATATATCTCCCTTTCACTCCCCTTACAAGTCCATGAAATGGGACTACGTTTTCATGGTCAATCCTAATGGTATGTACTCTCACTCTTCATTTATTGGACATACGACATATGATAATGTTATTTCTGTTCAACATTCTGATAAAATCCATCAACATAGATGAAGGGGCAAATGGACGTGTTTGCAGAGAGTGGAAAAAATTACTTCCCGAGATAAATGCATAACTCTTTGCAAGTTTGCAACCCTATCATGAAAGGGACGTGTTTTAATCAAATGTGCACTGAGATGTTTAGAGGAACATAGATGAACCAAACAAAACATAGATAGAACTAGAATTAACAGGAACATAGATGAACCAAACAAAACATAGATAGAACTAGAATTAGTATGCATGTTCTCTTTTCACCTTCTAGAAATTTCCAACCCTTATGCTCTTAAAATGATGAATTTCTACTGCTACAAAGTATTTCATCTAATTGAAAGGCACACTTTAACTAATTCGGATTATTCCACTGACCTTCAAACTTGTCTGTGATCTGTGATGCATTTAGAGTTTTCCAACTTGCAAAGAGATTAAGTTGAAAAAGAGGAAGAGGTAGCAGTGGCAGTGAGCATCTCAATAGGTTGAAGCATCCTAGAGGTGAAGGAGGAGGTGGTGGGAATGAAGGCGGTGCAAATTTAACCCATTTAATATGCGCAGCTTGACTACCATTTATTTAATAGAGGCAAAATAGAAATCCACAAGTCGAGTTTATGGCCATTGGTAGTTGCTCGTCGTTGAATCGAACTGGATGCCTATTTTATATATATTATCATAATATAATGTATTGATTGCAATCTTCCCAAATAAACAGCAATAAATTTTCCCAATTGCGGAATAACAGTGATCAATTCCCATCAATTCCATTGAAGTGACATAGGTGAACATGCTAAAGTAAACAGTGGCCAAATATTCCCAAGTGGACAGTGGCAAAATAGTGGTAAATCTACCCAATTAATACCGCCAAACAGTGATAAATTCTTCTCAATTGAAAAGTTTTGAACTAACTGAAATCCAAATTATTGAGTTGATCGTCTTTATAACAGGTGTTTATGGGAAACGTTCTTAATCTCATGCCTTTTTTTTCTAATTATGAAATAATATTTGTTACTTCTATGTCCATCAGAAGAGAAACCTTTTCCATTCTATAACCCATCACAACCACAAGAATTTGCAGAAAGCATCATAACCATAGAAACAGCAAGCAGAGATAGTAAAAAATAATATCATGGTAAGCATACAAAATGTCCTTAACCAATGCACTCTCAGTGACCTCGGAATCCTTTTGGGAAACCTCAACATATCCACGCAGAGACACTGCCTTGGCATTTACCGGGTTTGGAAACCTCAAAATATCCACGTAGATCTGCTTCCTTAGTGTTTACCGGGTCCAAAAACCTCAACATATCCCTGCAGAGCCACTTCCTTGGCATTCACCGGGTCCGTGACCAATAGATGATTCAAGACCACCAAAAACAAAGCCAAAAAAAGTGAAGTAAGAAGCAACCGAGCCATCAAAGGAAAAAACAGAATCATGGGCTTGTGGATGGTTTCCTTTATAGCTAATGATATGCAATATGGGCTAGCTCCAAGCATATTGATTTATATGGTTATTAATCTACATATTTGGATGAATTCCATAGGACTGGGAAGTAGGTTAAATGAGGAGACAATAGACTTGCCGCAGAGACCTCATCCATGAGTATAATAAAATAGTCTTCTTCATACTAAATGTTAAAGGAAACAAGCAGCCTAAAGACATCGAGTAGAATCTCATCTAACTTCACTAGACCTGCCCTAACAACAACGACCCAGCACCACACCAGCAAAAAATGAGGGTTTCCTGTTTGCAAAGAAAAACCCCATCCATAAAAATAACAACAACAATAAAAACTGATTGCAAATGTCTGAATGACTTACCTTGCCATGGTGGTCACATAATTCATAGAAGGTCATGGAACCTCTATCAGACATCTATTCTCGACCATCTTACTGAATTCAACAAATCCAATGGGCTCACCTGCAACGCCCCATTCGTCATTGATAGATCTTGTACAAGAGCGCCACTGTACGCAGAGCGCCTATGATTTTTCTCATGAAATCCTATCCTTCACTCTATCCTATACAAGATCCAAGGCTAGGTTAATTACATTCTAGGAGACTTTTTCCATTATAGAGACATTCATGGTCCGATCTCTTTGTTGTCTATCGAGCCATTGGTACACCATAGTTGAGTTGTGCATCTTGGATGATGGATTAACATGGCTCAAGCATCAATCCTTATGGAAGGGGATAATCCAAACTATTCCCACTTTGGAGCATTTTTATGAAGCCATCGTAACATTGAAAGGGATATTTTAGGACATCTTCTTGTTGTTATTATTATTATAATGATGCATTCCCTCTTTAAAGGCATTTTTTATGTGTAGTTGACATAAAATAAATGTGGCTTTCACCACTACTTATGCTTATTTTGAAGTTAAGGTACCTTTGTTTATGGATTATAGATTATTTTATGGAAACAGTATGATTACTTGGAAGAAACCTTGGATTGATTACTAAGTGGGCATAATTTAGGGTATAATGAATATTGCTTAATGGACAAGTTATTTTAATGATTATGTGGTGGTGATTAATGGACAAGTTTTTTAGATGTTGTTGACATAAAAAGAATGTGGCTTTCACCACTACTTATGCTTATTTTGAAGTTAAGGTTCCTTTGTTTATGGATTATAGATTATTTTGTGGAAATAGTTTGATTACTCGGAAGAAACATTGGATTGATTACTAAGTGGGCATAATTTAGGGTATAACGAACATTGCTTAATGGACAAGTTATTTTAATTATTATGTGGTGGTATTTTACGATATGCATGGTCTATAAGCCATAAATATCTTCCAGGCATGAGATGTTGGTCTTCCTCCTCAAACCATGTTTAGGGTTTTCAAGCCCACCTCTTAAACTCAAAACCTACTAATGGTGTTTATATTTCCACTAGAATACTTAAGGTGTCCTAGATCAATGTTATGTGGTCGAATGAGGCCTTATTCATTTCCTTGAACCCTAAATTCTTACTTTAGAGCCTAAGGCTCAGGTTTCCTCTATCGACCATATCTAGTTCCCAAAAACCCATAACTAGTGCTCAAATCGTCCCAATGGAACCCATATCCCTTCTTGGATACTAAATATTACCTAGAGAGGTTCAATGTTACTATTAGAGAACTCTTTCATGGATCTAGAACCATTAAATACACCTTAAGGCCTAAGTATTGACTTTTCCTTTCCTAACCATGTCCAAGAACTTGTGACCCACTTGATTCTCAAAATATCATAATCGTGTCCATGTCCCTAGTCGAAATCATAATACCCCCTTGTCCAATGTTATGTAGTAATACAAAACTTGATTCATGCTCATCAAGCAATCAAAGATTCCTTTATGGTCAAATGTTATAGTTTCCTCCTTAAAAATTTTCAATGACTCATGACCCATCTAAACTACTGCTAAAAACCTCTTAATAAACCCCATAACCTAAATATGACACCAAATATCCAAAAAACAATTATATGGTGGTTGAGGCCTCCTTGATGGCCTTCAATCCCTAGAAAATTTCTTTAGGGCCTAAGACACATCAACCCAAAAACCCATCCACTGAGATGAACACTTATTTCTCAATTCCTATTAATGTCTCTCATATTTCTACTTAGAGGCTCTATACCCCTTAGAGAGATCATGTGTGGTAATTTGAGGCAATAATAATGGCCCTTGATTCCTAGAAGTTTTATTTATAAATTAAGGCATTGGATCCTTACCAAACCGTGTATATGGACTTGAGATACATACGTGGATATCAAACGTCCTAATAGATTTACTATCCACACTTCGAATCCAAACATCCCCTATATAGGCCTTATGTGGTGGTTTTCAACCTCCTTCCTATCCATTTATCCCTAGGTGTGTATGTTCAGGGCCTAAGTCCTTGATTTCCTACATTTATCTTATCTAGATCCAAGACCTATATATGAGGACTAAAACCTATTAATGGTGATCATATCCCCATTTAGAGGACATGTATCCCTAGTAGAGGTGAATTATTCATGTGTGGTGCTTTGAGGCATTGTTCATGGCTCTGTATGTCTCAATTATTTCTTTAGGTCCAATGGCATGGCATTCCTCCTAGAACTTCATTCTTGACACCTTGATACATGTACATATTTCTCAAAACCACCTAATGTCACTAACATCCTCAATCATAGGCCAATGATACACTCAAAAGGCCATGTGTGGTTGGAGGAGAATACTTTCTTAGCCCTAGATGGATAGAAGATTCATTTATGTCTTGAGTTTCATGCCTCCTCCCAAGACCATGTCCAAGCCCCCAAGTCTCTAAGACTTGGATACATAGTGCCATGATTATCCTTGTGAAGTCATGCATGGTACCTTAATGCATTGTTCATGTTTTTGGATGCATCAATGGTTTCTTTAGGGCCATAGGCATGGCATTTCCCCTAGAATGTCATTCCAAAGTCATTGATACACATACATATTTCTCGAACCCACCTAATGGAATTGTCATTCTTAATCATAGGCTAATGATACCTTTAAGAGGTTATGTGTGGTTGGGGAAGGAAATCTACGGGGGGGTGGGGGAAATTGGAAACTAGATTCGTGAATCTATGTTAGAGCTCGAGAAGTTGTAGTGGAACATGGGAAAGGAGTTCATGGATAAAGACTCAATATTTATATAAAAAATATAAAACTTCTATATATCATTCAATAGTGGATCAATGAAACAACATGCTCCAATGCTCATCTAACACATCGAAAAACCAAGAATGAATAAGAGAAAACATTTCTAGATCAATTCCATAAGGATAAATGCCTTACAACGTATCAAGATTGAATACAACTGAAAAATGGTTAAACTTGTTCCATAAGGAGAAATGCCTTATGGAGTAAACATTGATTCCATAAGGAAAAACGATTTATAAAGCAAAAATGCATTTTTTTGAAATATATTGGCATTTGATTTAAGAAAAGCGCATCACTTTTATCTTAAAAAATAGGATTGCAAACAAGAGCAAGACGAGGGTATATAGAAATGCTCAAACAAGGAATCCAAGAGAGACACCTTTAGTCAAGTTTTCCCTCAAAATTTCAACTACATTTGCACCAGAATTGACACTAAAGATACATATTTGGAGCTCATTGTGCACATCGCCAACATTAATAAGGAAAAATACAAAATCTACAAAATCCATTTCACAAGTTGTTTAATATTATATAGGTCATATAGGCTTCCATTTACATTATCAACATTGTTTATGATATTATTTTTTTCCATTTAGACTAGCACTTATTGTCAGTGGGGTAATCGTAGCCAACAATCTTGTGCCATCAACACTAATATCAGAACCGCTTTTACCTTGTGCCGAATCCAAACCAATAGATGAATCCTTAAGATGGCCATTACTAATAACATTAGTAGAGCCTATTAATTCTATCATATTTTTCTAAAGTTGAACCGCCCCTATTTGTTCCCCAACACCAAGTGTTCTGATTGAAACCTCATCCCCACTACCATTGTCTTCCATTCCCCTATCTAAACCCCCACCTATACCCTCAATTTTACGATATCCTGGTCAACCCTTCAAAATCATTATATACTCCAACATATGAGATATTGGAGCCTAAATTTTTGTTTGCAACATAGAAATGCATTAACAAATAGATCGATCGTTGGGTTTCATTGAAGGAGGGGAAGTAATCCGTGACATGAAAGGGCCACTTGTTATTACCATGAACGATGGAAATGAATTAGATGGTCATCTAACAAGAATAGACGGTTGACAATGTTTTGAAAAGAAAATTTGAGGAAATGATTATATAAGGGGAAAACATCTTATGATGTAATAAATAAGTGGTGTAATAAATAAATATGGAATTTAAAAAGCTTATCGAAAATCCACATGTTTATCTGGACACTAGTGCATGGAAGCATTCTATTAGGAGAGAATCTTGAAAGAAGAGGATTTGTAGGACCATTCTGTTGCCTACTTTGTAACGTAAGTAAATAAACCATTCAACATCATTTTTTAAACTATCCCTTTGCCCTAAATGTTTGGAAACTATTGGTCTATCCATGGTTTGGTAATTTAGATCTGCCATGAAATATTCAACATGTTTTTTTGAGTTGGGATCGAATTTATCAAGGTAATTTTGACCAAAAATAAAATCTTAAAACCTATTGGTTAACTATTCTAAAATTTATTTTTTGGCTTAGCTAGATCGAGCGTAATCAATGAATATTCAAAGATAAATCCCACTCTCCAAAACAAATTGCATCTAAAACTCAATATCTTTTGGGAGAAACTCTTAGATCATCTTTCTTGCCTAAGAATAAGACTGGCCTTTCACTTGAAGAATCAAATTCGTTTCATTCCTTCAACATCTCTGATCTAGACATATCTATGGCTAGACGACTGTTAGAATTTTGGGAACTGAGAATGGATCATAATACTTATCAAATCATATCCATATGCTCCATCATAATTATTGTAACACATCATCGTCATGTTGTTAAGGTCAATCAGATGCAATTAGGGTCTATCAAATGTTGTTGGGGACACTCAAATGCCATTAGAGCAATTTAGCTAGCATTAAGGTAATTTACCCCTCATTACGATTAATCAAGATCGAAAAGTGCCATGATTATAATCATTTAGGTGCCATTATGATAAATCAATATCCAAAAGTACTATCCCATGAATCATGATCATTGATATATCTGACGTTATGTCAGATGTTTTCCGAACACAATTCCTAGCACAGTTCCTTTTGAAATTTATGGCATTATTCCAGGCGTTATACTTGGCACTATGTTGGATGTTTCTCCTACGGAAACTCATGGTGCAATTCCTATTGCTAACCCTGGATTGATATATGGTGCTCTGCTATTCAGGACGTTTTTTTGGAGGCTATTCTAGGCATTATATGGGATGATTTTTGGGACACTAATTGGGATGTTAATTGGGATGCTAATTGGGATGATAATTGTGCTACTAATTGGGATGCTAATTGGGACATTAATTGGGATGATAATTAGCGTCCAAAATAACGCCAACTTTTAAAAAGGGATGTTAATTGGGACACGAATTGGGATGCTAATCGAAACGCTAATTGGGACGCTAATCAAGACGCTATCTGAGACGTTAATTGGGACATTAATTGGGATGCTAATTAGCGTCCAAAATAGCACCAAATTTTAAAAAGGGATGCAAATAATGCCATTAAAAGTGCCATCCTATGGAAAAGCGTCCACTTTGTCCAAAAAATGATGAAAA
>LPNX010434087.1:148510-181031 GCA_001517045.1 Pseudotsuga menziesii
CACCAACTGCTAGTATGGGTCCTCCTCCTCAGACTTGGCCTCCTCATCTCAGTCATCCTCCTACTCGTATCTCTCCTCCTCCTCCATAGGCATGTCACCCGATGCCACTGATCTGACATACTCAACAATTACTACAATTCTCCTCAATGACGACTAGTATTTATCACACACATGGCATGACTACCACTAAGCTAGTAAACTATATATTAATACAACCACAAAAGAATAATGTATAAGTACCATTAGGTTTCTGTACCTTCCCCGGTGTTTGAGGCATCTCTGGGTCTCCCCAGTAATCCATCCCAACATATGGATAGTCCTCTATGAGGACTCGAAGTTGTTTCCACTGTGAAAACAACTCCCAGGTAAAGAAGAGACCCACCAATCTACCTCCCTCTTGAATCATCATCTCACACTACCTCATAATCTGAGGCTCACAAGGTCCCCCCTCACTCACCGCCATATGCAGTTGTAGAGTAGGAATTCACTCAAAGAAAAATGAGTTAATGAACGAGGGGAAACAAAAGTCCCCTCCCACTAAGCTAGCATAGTTCATCTCACACCAATCTACGGTTAAGAACATATGGGCCCACCCATATTAGGTTCCCCTCACTACACTCTCCACCATCAAGAGCTGACCACCTGAAATCTTGTGCAGACCAGTCGATCCTAGTATACGAAACACCATCATTGTCACCACTCGGTTCTATAGGATATCGATGTCACACACTAGTATGTATGACTTGTGCACAAATGTCGAGGCATAGAAATTCATATTGCATAGTTCATCCATCGACACCCCCATTGGGAGCTTCGATGTTGTGTCACCGATCACTCCCAATACACGGAGGCTTGTCAAAAAGTATAAATTGTGGAGGGTGATCTCCAACTGATCACCCTAGATCATGAATCACTCTACATCTGGGTCCCATTAGCTCACAATATTGTCCAACAATAGTTTTGTTAAACATGTTAGTGGGATCTGGAAGAAATTCCACAGCCCACATCGGGAAAGTGTATCATGTACCAATGGGTCATCACTTACCTCCCCTCATAGGTCCCCAATGTCTCGCTCATGCCATGGAGCTCGAGAAATACTGCACAGACACACAGTCCCTGTAAGGCATAGTCATGCAGAAAACCCTCATTATGGGGTAGGTCGCACTTGTTTGGCTTTTTGTGTGACCCAAGCAGCTCAAAAAGGCTAAACATGTGCAACTGGGTCACTCTTATCTACTGAACAAGTGCGACCATGGAAACTTTCCCATGCATGAATTTTGGTGATATTATCTTCTTCTTTAGATGATGCATCATGGCAACTTTCCCATGCATGCATTTTGGTGCACCATTAATTCAATTAATCACGAAATCCCTATCCTCGTAAATCAATCCTTGCCTTGTATCGATGCACCATGTTGGATGATGGTAAGGTTGGATTGACTCTTTAGGTATTGAAAATAAGAAAAATATGAGCATACCCTAGAATTTCTACATTCAATGAGTGAAAATGTATTTGGACCTATTATATTGATATAAAATGAAATCATTCTTGGTCATTATAAAGAAGGAAACACATAAGATATTGGCCCTAACTTTCTTTAACTTCAAATTTAAGGTGTTATTGATCTACATGAATTATTTGTAAAAACTCCAATTTATGTTTTATATCTACACAGAATTAGCAAAATTTACCCATAATTGTAAGGTGCTCCCTTTGAGATACTTGAGCATAATTTGAACTCTGGCCTTTAAAATAAGAGTTTTAACAATTTTTCGTTAAGCAAATATTTCATCAAAATATTTGCATCCAAGTATGTTGTAAAACACTTGTCTTGCACCCTTTAGTATGGACATAGAAAACTTGATATTTTACCCATTTTGAACACAACATTTAGAAATATGTATTAGAGGGTTGATTTCCTTCAACAAATTCCAACTTCCCTCATCACATCAAGGGTTGTCTCTTAAAAGCTAATTAGCAGGATCACCCCTAGCAACTGTGAAAAGGTCCTATTCACTGTAAAGGAACTTAATGACAAAGGAAACAACCTCAAAAAAACCATCCCTCTCATCTTTTCATAACCGCTAATACAAAGCACCCACTATTTATGCTTTAACATACTAGTACCTAGAAGCATATGGAGCATGATCCATGTAATGATCCATCTTTACCAGGTCAATCCATTTTGAAGTCTTATTCTTAAAAGGTTGATTGAGATGTTTGGAAAAAACTATCGTGAATTGCCAAAAAAATCATGTTTCACTTCACTCACCACTACCATGATTCAAACCTAGGAATCCGTAACATGAAGCCACCTCAATACTCACATATTTCTTCATTCTTTCCAATAACTTCAGAAACATTTTTCTTTGAATAACATTCCTTAAGAATATTTAACTCTAAAAAAATCCTAATCCTAATGGCTATATTCTCATACTAAGACCATTCAACCTTTAAAACTTATAAATATATATAAATATATAAAATAATAATATAAAAATGAGATGCAACTAATCTAAATTCAAGGTATAAAGAAAACAATGATATAAAAAATGAAAAATAACCCTAGTTTAAATTCATTTTATTTCACATTTGCACAACTATAATTTTTATACCTTCTCTAAAGGGAGGGAAAGGGCTTAGGTTTTAAAATTTAAACCCTATTAGAAGGATCTAAATTCATTCATCTTAATTATATTTCAATCTGTTATAGCTGATTTTACCACACATGGTGAATCACAATTTTATGGCCTTCCTTGTCCCTATGCAGACTCCTTAGACCCCATGGACCATTTTTGTTCCTTTGATGTTTCCTAGACCATCCCTAAAAACATGCTTAAATTGCCATATGTGACTTATAAACCCTTTATTGCGTATATATGTGGGTTTGACCTCTAAAACTACGTACATCAGGATGTGTGCAAAAATCCAAATTCTTTTGGAGTTTTCCTTGATGTGGATCCGAATCTCTTATCTCCTGGACTTCCATATACCTTAAGATCGCTCGGATTGGACCTTTCATTACCCCATTGATGAGCTATATAGGGAACCCCTTGGATACATTGAAGGCATATGAGAAATAAAGAGTAAGAGAACTATAGTCCATTGTTGCTGGAACTTGTGCTTGAGTCTACATCCCCTTTGTCCCTTGGAGCACTTTTGTGTTCTTCCCAAGCTTACCTTTTGCTTGTGAGCTTGCTATCGAGAGATGGAGGATTGAAGTGGTGGAGGCCCAAGTGGGGGACTTGGTTTCTCCTATTCATAGACGTGCTGATAGAGGTTGTATTCATTGTAATCTATGATTTTATATCAATAGAAATATCTTTTCGTGTCCAATAATGTGTGTTTGAATGAATATTTTATCCATGGATGATTTCAAAGGCTTATATGTTATTGATTATATATGCTAGAGTAGAGCTAACACAATTATATATAGTATGATTGTCTTGTTTATTGAATGTTGAGGAAGCAATTCATTAATTCAAGTTGAAGTTGGAAAGCTCAACATGGATCTACACCAACCGTCCAGAACAAGGTACAAATTGAGATCCTTTACTGTTAGTTGTTTGGTTTCTCTTGCATATAGGAAAGGATTCATTTCTAGAGTTAAGATGTCTATTGTAGTACCCCAAGCCATAGGAATTTCTCTCCTTAACAGAATTGGCAACTCCGCTAGGGAGTTCCTAGTAGTTGTCCTTAGGGGGTTTTATCAGCATTCAATGTTCTTGAATTGCTCTTATTTCTCTGTTTCTGTTTCGGGTATGGGGGCATGTTTTCCTGGTAGTGTCTGAATTGGTGTGAATTTTGTCTCGATTCATCTTTTTGCATTTATTTTTATACATTTCTCTTCCTATATGCGAGTTTTTTACTCACTGTCGCGTATACACGCGGCTTTGACTGCTATATCTGCGTACATACGCGGGTTTACTGCAAACAGTCATGTATGCCCTTAGTTTTTCCTTCTAGAGGAAGATTGATTATTGGTGGGTGAATTTTGATTATTGCTGAGTCTCCTTTGATACTACTAGAGTATGTATACACCTCTATTTCTGACCAGAGACACATTTTTTAAGGGTAAATATTTTTTTTTTAAGAAGGTTCTTGTCATTGCAGTTTCAATTTTTTGTTTTGGGATTAGTGCATTAGATTTATTTTACCTTAGTACTTTGTGTGAGTGCTGTTTGATGGTGCTTTCCAAGTTTGGAGGTAGTAGAATCATTCTTTTGCTTTAGTATCTCATTTTTATTAAAAAAATCCAAAATATTTGCTTTTTTGCATCATTATGCATTGCACTTTGCATTTCGCATGGTACTTGCACTAGATTTCCTTAGAGTATTAGTCAAGACTTCATATAGGAATGATTGCATTTTCCATTTGAAGAAAAAATTTGCATTTCATGTAGTAGCATGCCCTGTTTTTCATTCGACACAATGCATTTGCATTGATTGTTAGGTGTGCATTTTACTTCATGTTGCATCATAACACCATTGGTTGCATGACCATCTACCTCTTTTGAGTAATAAATCCAAATAAAATCAACGCTTAATTAAAATGGATTACACTATTTTCTTTGATAGGGTACACCAACAAGATTAGATTTTAGGGTCTTGGAATAGTTCATTGTGAGTAAATTCTCCAAGACAACTAAACACCAACATGTATGTGTCTGTCCAGGTGAGAGTGTGAAATTCCTTGGTATAATTATTGTTTCTCATGATCCTCCTCTCAAAAGGGAGTTAAGCACGAGGCAGTGTGAGTGGTTATTGATTGGGATGACCCCAGTCATAACTGAGTAGCACCAGAGATATTTCCAAGATTTTATTCGTATATGGGGGCTCTTTTGAGAGTTTCAGGCCTTGCTACCTTGCCCATACGGTCAATCCCACCTGTGACTGTTTTCCTGAGCATTGATTATATTGAGGTGAATTTAGTTTCCTTACCTAGGTTATCAAGGGGGTACTTTGCAGGGGTTATTCTGCGGGTGTCCCGACCAGGTTGGGGTTAGACAGCACATTTTCTTTACGCGTTGAAGCTGAGGGCCACAATAATTGGTTACGAACCTCCGCTTGTTGTGTATGGGAGTCTCAAGCCTCTCCTAGGTGAGACATACCTGCTTCATTCGGAAGTTCACATATCCTGCCCTTGTTTTCTTGTGGCTGGCTTTAGATTTTATTGGTGGATGCTTTGTACATGTTAGCTTGCCTAGGGTTTGCGTAATTTAGAGAGTCTTTTTCATTTTTTGAGTCGTTGTGGATACGGGTGCAGCTCCTTGTCATTCTCATTGTTTAGCAGGACTTCCGCCTTCTATATCTCCTCCTCCTTTTGGAGAGAGAAGCAGACGGTCCAGGTGGACTCATTTATGCATTGATTCACACACGATGGGAGATCATGAAGATTGTATTCATGAGCTGTCTTCTCCACTTCACGTGGACGACGGAGAGTTTACTCCTACATTTGATCCTTCACCTGATGCGGTTGCACATTCTGAGTTTGATCCTTCACATGAAAGACATACCAACTCTAGCTATGATCCCTCATTCACAGGTCATCGGTATGGGATGCCAGGTGACGAGACTCACCATGAACCTGCAAGCACTATTTATGTTAGTTATGGCATGTTTGGTAACCCTATACATGATACGACATTTTTTGCCGAAACAAAATTTGATCCTAACACTATTCCTGGGGGCATTCCCATTTCATTCCATGCAGAGAGATTTGGGAGCATGAGTCATATTACACCGTCCATCCCAATGGTGGAGGCCACATCTCACGTTCATCCTAGACCTGGTGTTAGTAATCCTATTCGGATACCAGAACCAAAATGAGTGACTGTTGGGAATACCACATACATAATTTCACATGTCCCTTCATCCTCTATTCCTTGTTCTTCAAATGAATTTCCTCCCCCTCATTCATGTGGTCCTTCAGGACGAAACGTTGCTACGATTCATGTCCGTACTGCTGCTACTCGCCCAGTTGTGTCTCACACTCAAGTACCTCCTGTTGTGTCGAGAGGTTGTATCCCTACTTCTGGAGGTCATGTTATTACTTTCGGAGCGTATATTCCTACTTACAGAGTGTCTCATGGGACATCTCATGGGATGTCTTATGGACCTTATTATAGACTGCAATATGCATAGACTTATTCACCTTATGGGTACAGGTATCAACAACCCGCTTACTCTCTGAATTATGGCTTTGTAGCTCCACATAGTCAACGTACACCACATTATGGTGCTTCAATGCCACCCTATATGGGTCAAATGGGAGGAGGCTACTATGGCCATGGCCATGGTGGTTACGCTCATCAGTCCTATGTGAATCAGAATTATCAGGGAGCGCCTCCCAGACCTACTAAACCTAGGCTCCCTTTCCTCACAACATTAAATTTTCCTGACTTGTCGATACTAACGAACGATTCGGTATCTTATGACCTGGCTTGGCCGACTGTCCCTAATAAGCTTCCCTCGGACATTCCCAAGTTCGAGGGAAAACCAGGAGAAGATCCGAGTGAACATGTTACTACATTTCACCTATGGTGCTCTTCTAATTCCTTACATGAAGATTCAATCTGTTTAAGGCTATTTCAACGCACCCTCACCGGGCCTGCCGTGAAATGGTACATAGAGCTACCTAGGGGGGCATGCGCTTTGTTCGATGACGTAGCTATGAATTTTCTCAACCACTTCCAGCTACCAGTGCATTATGACATTGGTATTGAACTCTTGTCGACATTCCAGCAAGATAAAGCCACGCATATCTCGGACCATATCCAAGAGTGGAGTCGACAGAAGAGATTGATTAAAGCCTTCATACCACCATAGTTTCTCCTCGAGTGGTTCCTTAAGTCGTTACTACCTTATATAGCGAAGGATGTTTCTACATCCGGAGTTCAAAATGAGGAACAAGCCATTTTTAGGGCACAGGAATTGGACTTTATTTATGCTCAATCTGGTTTGTTATATGAGATCATTCCTAATGCTCCATGTTCTAGTTTCGACCCTAAGGTCAAACCTGGACCACATGCCGATGGCATTGTTGGTTGTACAAGTACCAAGCCTGTGGATTTGGTTGTGAAGAAGTTCAGTCAATTATCTATCAACCAATCTCCCTTGGGACAAGCCTTGGCTTCATCTCAACCGACCCAAACGACGAGTGTGCTTGCGGTACAATCATCAGACCAAAAGGGTAACCAACAATCCAGAAGGAATAAAAAGAAGGGTAAAAATAATCGTAAGGGTGGGAATAGGAATGAAAATGCCAACTCTAATGACAAGAACACCCGAAATGATGGGGGATACAAACAACCTAAACGTAAGTTTAAGTTTCCTTGCAAGTTATGTAAGGATGACCACCTCACTCACTTGTTCCCTCGGATAGAAGAAGCCTTGAGATTCATAGCATAGGGCCCAGCTGTGATAACCAACCCTTTACCTCATAATCAAAACATGAACTCGAGGACCCATGATCATTCTGGTGAGGATCAAGATCCGCCAGAGGCTTGCAGTGGTCATGGTTACATCAATATGGTGCGTGCTGCTAAGGTTGTGACTCGTGTGAAGGACTATTGTTCGTCACAACCAGACCTTGGAAAGGAACCTGCTTCACCTGAGATCCCTTTGCGTATTGAAAAACCTGTGCATAAACCTGAATTTGCTCCTCACATTCCTAAGGGAGTCCATAAGTGTTTGGGGCACAATCCTAATGCCTGAGCCACCCAGAACTATTCTGTTGTCGAGGATTTGGGCCACACTCCTTGTGCGATGTCTGCACTCGAAGTACTTCAGAGTTGTCCTTTGCAAAGGAAATCTTTGATTTCTGCTCTTGGTGTTCATGATGATAATTCTTCCTCTGTCATCAAATTTGAAACTGTGGGACTTCAGTCTCACTTGCCTTACTATGTGTCTCTCTTGATTCATGTAGAATGTCTTAACATGACCGTCAAACGTACTATGATTGACGAAGGTGTTGTTGCTTCAGTAATGTCTTTGGCATGTTGGAAGGGTTTGGGTTCCCCCGAGTTGTCTAAATCTGCTACCATGTTGAATGATTTTGATGGTATATCTTTTCGACCGCATGACATTCTTCCTTCTCTTAAAGTCCGTTTGGGAGGGAAGACCATTGCAATAGAGGTCGAGGTGGTTGATGTGCCCCTTGACTACAATTTGTTGCTGGGAATGAATTGGATGTACAGTATGCAAGCCGTAGCTTCTTCTCTATTTTAAGTGGTATGCTTTTCGTTTAATGGGAAGATAGTTACGATTGATCAAACATCATTCAAGAATCTACCTGTTAATGCATCTTCGGGAGCTTCTATCCCGATTGTCCAGCACTCTCAGCTGGAAATTGGTAGTGTGGATGTTGGCATGTATCCATCCCTCATGGGAAGATTTAGTTGTTCTGCACCCGTCCTTATGACAGGATCTAGTTCCGGTGAGGCTTCATTGTCTGTAACACCGGTGTATTTTTGCACAAACCATATGGAGGATCCTTGGATTCTTCCTACACCGAATCCTTCATGTGAGCTCATCGAAATGGACATGCCATTTCCTGCAACTATGATAGCATATCAAGCTAATCTTGGATCTGTTGCAGAGCCCCATTCTTCCTCTTTGCAGACAGAGGAGGAGGACCCTTATGTACTGCCTACATGGGCAGTGCAGTCTTCTCACACACATGACTTCCTTGATAGTGTTTTTCCTTCATATGAGGCTATTATTGAGGATATGTCTGGGGCTGAGCCACCTTGGGAAGACTTGCATCATACGTCTTATTTTCTTCCCAAGCTTGACCGTTTCGAGTGTGAAGACTATAGGGAGATTCTTAGTGAGAGAATTCGTAGTTCCATGGTTCCGTTAAGCTCTCCTAGTCCGATGGATGATGGAAATATAGCAAATATATCTCCTACCATTCCTATCAATATCTCTCACGATCCTGGCAAGGTTGAGAATGTCTATATTGGGGCAGAATGTTCCCATGCTGAGATTCAAGAGTATACCGAGCTGTTCAAAGAATTTTGTGATGTATTTGCTTGGTCATACAAGGAAATTCCAGGTATCGACCCTCACATTGTTGAGCATGAGATTAAAACTTATCCTAATGCTAAGCCTGTTTGACAACGCTTGCGTGCGGTGAATCCTAGAAAAGCACCCGCGATTAAGGCTAAGATAGAAAAATTGTTGAATGCCAGTTTTATCTATCCCATTCCCTTGACAGAGTGGGTTTCAAACCCCGTTCCAGTTGATAAGAAGCAAGGAACGATCCGCATATGCATTGATTTCCATGACTTGAATCATGCCTATCCTAAAGATAATTTTCCCACACCATTTATCGATCAGATTTTGGATGAGTGTGCCGGAAGCGAGGTATTTTCTTTTATGGATGGATTTTTCAGATACAATCAGATACAAATTAAACAAGAGGACCAACATAAGACTGCTTTCATTTGTCCTTGGGGTACCTTTGCATATCGGAAGATGCCCTTGGGCCTTAAAAATGCTGGAGCTACTTTACAGCGGGCTATGACCTTGATCTTCCATGATCTCAAATCGATTATTGAAGTCTTTTTGGATGACCTTGCTGCTCATTCTTGCATGAGAATGCGTCATTCTTACCATTTGAGATTAGTGTTTGAAAGGTGTCGCCATTATTTGGTAAGGTTAAATCCTCACAAGTGCATATTTGGTGTGAAGTTTGGTCTCTTATTAGGGTTCATTATCTCCAAGGAGGGTATAAGAGTCGACCCTTTAAAGGTTGAGGCAATACTTCAATTGTCTCCCCCAAAAAACATTAGACATCTTCAATGTTTTCAAGGCATGGAAAACTTCTTACAGAGATTCCTCGTGAATTTTGCCAATTTGACTAGAGGCTTTATGCATCTTTTGAAGAAGGACACTACCTTTTGCTAGGATGAGCGAGCCCATGAGTCCTTTGATGTGCTTAAGCGAGCCCTATCATTGGCCCCTATGATTAGTCCACCCGAATATAGCCGTGACTTTCTACTTTATGTGGTCGCGTCTATGGAGATGATTGGTATGGTTTTGGTTCAAGAGGATGAGGAGATCTAAGAGCATGTCATATATTATCTGAGCTGAAACCTTATAGATGTGGAGATCCATTATTCCCATGTGGAGAAGCTTGCCCTAGCTACCGTTCATGCTGTTCAAAGATTGAGACACTATATTCTCCTTCGCCAGACCTTGGTGGTTGCCCATGTCAATCCATTTCAGTTCATCCTCACTAGAAGGATGATAAGGGGAAAGTATAATAAGTGGATTGTCATCTTGCAAGAATTCGATCTCGAGTTTGTCTCGGCAAAATCGAGAAAATCGTTGATTTTTGCAGAGCTTATATCTGAGTTCTCGAGTGAGGAGGAGGAGGAAACTTGTGAAGATACGTTTTTCGATGAGCACATATTCTTGATCTCAACTTTGGATCCATGGTATGGGGACATTATCATGTATTTACAAACATTGAAGGTACCTACTCACCTTTCACGGGATGAACGACGATGATTATGTCATGTTTCTAAGAATTACCTTATAGTGGATAACACATTATACCGCCGTGGGATAGATTCCATTTTACGTCATTGTTTAACTCATGAGGAGGCTGAGCTTGTGCTGAATGATTTCCACAGAGGGGCGTGTGGTGGTCATTTATCTAGGATTTCTATAGCCCAAAAAATATTGAGAGTGGGTTATTTCTGGCCGTTGATCTTTAAAAATTGCGTTAATGCAGTCAAGAAGTGCCACCCTTGCCAGGTGTTTGCACATAATATGCACTCATGTCCTACCCCGTTATATCCCATTATCACCGCTGGTCCTTTCACTAAGTGGGGGATTGATTTCATGGATTGCAACCTAGCTCTAGCTGGGGGGCATCATCATATTATTGTGGCTGTTGACTACTTCACGAAATGGGCTGAGGCTATGCCTACAGTTAAATCTGATGGTGAGACAACCGCACACTTCGTATTCAACCAGATTATTACTCGGTTCGGTATTCCAAAAGAGCTTGTCACTGACGATGGTAGGAACTTTCAGAATCGTATGATGGTAGAGTTGGGCTCGAAGTTAGGGTATAAGCAGGAGCATTCTTCTTCATATTACCCTCAAGTGAATGGACAATTTGAAGCAGTAAACAAATCACTCAAGCCTATTCTCCAATGAACCACCGCACAAAGCAAGACCAATTGGCATATTTTGTTATATCCTACTTTGTGGGCTTATAGGACAACCGTTAAGACTGCCACTAGTTTTTCTCTATATCAGCTTATACATGGAGTGGAGTTTGTATTGCCGATTGAGTGTGAGATCCCTTATTTGAAGCTAGCCATAGAGCTCTTACCAGACACTTATCCATTGGAGGAACATTTGGTCCATTTAGAGCAGCTTGATGAGCAGCGTCGAGATGCTTTAGTGGCTTTAGAAGTGAATAAGAATCGCGTTAAGGTCTATTATGATAAATCTATCCATCCAAGGAGGTTTAGTGAAGGATATTTGGTCCTTTTGTGGGATCAAGCTAAAGAACCCTTGGGGGCAGGAAAATTCAACCCCATGTAGCATGGTCCTTATGTGGTTAAATGTGTGTTAGAGAAGGGCGCTTATGAGCTAGTAGATTACAAGGGGATGGCCTTGGCGGAGCCTAGAAATGGGCTCTATCTTAAAAAGTACTATGCATGATTTTCAGCCAGGCCTAGCTATTGTATATTATTGTACAACATTTTGCATAGTTAGGTCTTTCTTATGGTGATTAGGTTTGTTGATTAGCTTTCATTTCTTATAGCAGATGTCAATGGAGTCTTCCATCTATATAGGATTCATGGATGGTGCAATTCGTCACACTCGACACTTAGCCTCTGCTGCTTGGGTGATTTATACTCCAACGGTTCAGGTATTTTCTTCAGGAGGTGTATGTTTACGGCCCTCATCAAACAATGTTGCTGAATATAGTGTTGTTATCGAGCTTCTACGAGATGCCATTTCACATGGTGTTCTCTCTATTGAGGTACGTCTTGATTCAGAGTTAGTAGTATCAAAGCTTAATGGCTTGTATCATATTAGAGATTCAACATTATTACGGAGATTCTTACGTGTGAGATTGTTGGAACAACAATTCGAAAACATAACATACATACATGTTCCAAGAATCAATAATCAAGTTGCTGACTCATATGCTAACTACATGTTAGATTGGCATTTGTTTCATAGATAGTAAGGTCATCACAAACATAAATTTTTACACATGTAAATAAATAAACCGATCATCATAAAAAAAATTCATTAAAACATCCAAAATGTGATAATACATAGTGTCATAATACAAAAATGGGGCTCTCGAGACACCAAAATATAAATACGTGGTAGTACAAAATGTATCACTCCCAGGTATCTAAGCCTGGGGAGGAGGAGGGGGGTTTTGATCATGGAATGTCACCATAGCTCTAGCTAGCCGTCTGAATAACCGTACCCATGCTTGTGGCACACCCACCACTTGACGGTGCATGGACTTAGGCAGGTCCTCAACCTGCACCATGGGTACCCTGTGTGTCAGCCTCATGAAGTTGGTATGAATGCTTTGGAGTGTCTGCTCTGCATCCACACCCGTAATGTCATCTCCTCTTCCCCTCCGTCTATGACGAGGAAATCCTTCAGGACATCATGGTCCTACATCTGGATACACATGATAGGATGTCACTATGTGTTTCCACGCAAAAACATATCTTTTGATTCCATATATCAAAAAACACAAAAAATTAAATAACTAAAAAAATATTAAAAAGAGGGTTGGGATTCGTTACCAATGTCACCGTATGCCTATCCTGGTGGTAATGGCATATCGGGGTCTCCCTAGAAATCTATCCCTGCATAGGGGTAATCATCGATGGAAACTATCTGTCGTCGCCACCATGGAAAGAAATCAACTGGATAGGGGTTGGACACCCTACCTCCACCCAGTATGCGCATCGCATCTGCCCAACATTTTTGGGCCAGATCTCGAACCTTATGAAGAGAAACGTCAACTCTAGGGATCGATCCCAGAACACGCTCAAAGAAAAAAGTGCTCAATATGCTACAAAAACCAAATTTTCGTACTCTGCCCATCTTACACTCACTGAGCTGGTGTTTCTTATTTCCCAGTAGTGTAGTGCTCCAATCGTACACAGTGGGTCTCATGCACTCCACTGCATAGAACATCAGAGGCCGCGAGGCCTGGTGGAGTGAAGCTAGCCCTTCTATCCTACCCAATGTCAGTAGTATGGCCTTTAGGCCTAGCACCTATATGGAGTTAGTTGGGATCTGACTCCTGACCTTCTCTGTGTCTGGATAACAATACACAGCTATGTACTCATCGACGGTGAGGCCACCTCTGGGCCTGCGAGACTGTAAGTTCACCACTTACTGCCATCGGGAAAGTCCAGTAATAAAGTATATGTCCTCCACTTCTATGGTGAGGAACATCCCATCAATCTGGAAACACTCTGAGTCTAGATCCCAGTAGTCTACTAGCATCTGTAGCAGTCTTGGTTTGGCCCTTAAGCCACCAAGACACCAAAAATTATAGAGCCCGCATGCATGAAGAGCCTGTTGTGCCATTAGATCACCACAAACTGCTTCTTCTATATCCCCGTGCTCACGTTCTCTCCATTCTAGAACCATCCTGGACATTAAATTCAAGTTTGAGTCATTAGAACACTTAAAAAACCTTGAACGCGGCCTCATACATGACTGTTTTCTAAACAACCGCGTATGTATGTGACTTTGAGGGTATTTTCCGTGTATATCTATCCCTATACGTGGAAAAACCCTCGATTTCCGTGTGGACTGTAGCGTGCACTCTAGAATGGCCTAAAATCTCGATTTGACCATGGAAAATTATAAAATTTGCATGAAAATGAAAGAGCAGGGCATGGGTAATTACCTGGAAAAAACGGTAGTGGATTCCGCCAGCTAGATCTCCCGAAATTTGCTGTTGAAGTTCTGAGCTCAATTGGGTAAAAATTTCAAATGTTATATAATGTTTTGAATTTTTTACTATTTATAGATTTTTTTCAAATTTTTACCCCCTTTTATATAGTTTGGACCATTTCTAATCCTTTTGGACCATTTTTTGACTAATATATGATGTAGGAGATCGTTTTGAGCGCCGTTTCGACCGTTGGGTTGACCCGTTCGTGCCTGTTGTAATCTCACAGATCACATAAGGTTACCAATAATACACATAAAACACACACACACACACACACACATATATAACAAAGACAGAAGATAAGAACAAGTAGGTGAATAAACAGATTATATTATACGAATGAGTGCATACAACACAGAGAACCGAACTGAGTTCTCATCTGGCTCAACAGCCTAATATATATGATTACAAAACGGTTACAAAATAACTACTTGTTGGTTCGGTGAACCGACATGACCTTAGGTGGCTGACCTAATCTCTAGTTTTAGTTGGCCGACCAATTTAGTCAGCTGATCGAATAAGTCGGCTCATCGGCTTAGTCGGCTATCCTTCAAGTCGACTTATCAACTTGCTCCTTCTACATCTCCCCCACGAACAAAACGTTTCTTCGTCCTGAAGAAATAGGGAGGTACAACATTCTTCGTAGCTAGCCTCAATAGGATGTGAAGTCTGATGGTCGGTCTTTTCTGTATGCAGACTTCTACAATGGCTGGGGCTATTACTGCAAGGTTATGTTGGAAATCTATCCAACTCTATAAAAAATTTTGGATGTCGATGGTGAGTGTGGTCAAGCCGGATAAGATTGACATCTTCTCTGAAATGGAGACTTCAGCTATCTTCTCCATGCTGGGACCGATAAATTGGTCCTTCTCCTCTACAGTCTCAATAAGTTGTTTCATCTGCGGGCAGATGATGTTGACTTTCTCCAAGTTAGGGAGAGCTTGTTGTACCCACTAGTGTGCTTCCCTTTCCAGTTGCTGCAGTTTGGTAGTTTCAAGCACTATCTATTCTTCTATTATTGTTCTAAGTGATTCCTCAGTGTTTTTCCTGCTTTCTAATGCCTGAATCCCTTGACGAGTCTACCGAGTGTTCTGATAGACTTGCCTGTAATAATTAGGCTAGTCTCTTAGTATTTCCTCAGTTACAACAAACTCCTCCATATGATCCTGCAATACTTTATAGACTTCAGAAAATGCAATGTGTTGTGCCATTAGGAGTCAAGCAGTTTCCTCTTTTTGTCCCTCCTTTGTTTCCTGAATGTGCTTTTAGAGTGCCAACACCATGCTCTCAAATAGCTGATAGGCCCTTTCGAGTGGTTTGTTTGTGTCGGCCTCTATGGGGCTCGTCATGGCGAACTGGGCCAGATTCTTGCATTTGTTGAGAAACTCAACGTGTTCTGTGTTTTTGTCCTTGAGTTCCTTATTTCTTTGCTCACTCCTCATATTTGCTTCACTTGCTAGGGTCTTCAGGATTTGTCCTAGCTCTGTGTCGGTTAGGGTGCTTGCATCCTTCAATATGATTTGGACCTTTGAAGGTTGTCCATGATGCTCCTTCTTCTGCTTCTCCTTCCTCTTCTTATGCTTTTCTTTATCTGCTTGAGTCGACACCTGTGTACCTGCAAAATTCGAGTCAGGTCCTTTGGTTTGTGGGATGGTGGTTGTTAGTTTTTCTAGTTGGGGAGGTGGGATGACTACCACCTCTAGTTATTTGGATGTAGCTAGTTGTGGTGGGCCTTTCTATGAGTTGGGGGGTGGGGATGGTGGTGGTGGTGGTGATGGAGCTGGTGAATGGTTGGGGGTAATTGGTTTGGGTGAAGTGTGACTGAGTGGTGGATTTTCGGGGTGAGGGGGCGAGTCTATGTCGGAAAACATTTGGTTAATTTTTCAGGCTATGTCTTCCTCAGTTTATTCTCCTTCCATCGGTGCAGTGGCTGGTAGGTCAGCTTGGGGTATGGGTATGGTTGGTGTGATAGTCAAGGACCGACGTGCAACCACTTTAGCTTCCTTGTTGGGATTTCTCTCGAAAGTCGACGTAATGGTTGCAAACGTTCTAGACTGTGCATCCTAGCTTGGTTGGTATCCTCCAGTCGTGAAGAGAGGTGCTTTTGTAGAGATCTTGTGTGCCGATGTAAAGATGTTAGGACGTTTCTCAATGAACGCTTGCAAATCTCTATGTTTTTCAAACTTTGCTTTCACAGCCTCCGTCATCACAATTTTTCATAAGCTGAGGGGGCTGACTGACTGTGGTGTTGGTACTTGTTCCTTGGTTATTTTCATCGGTGATGGGGGTGGAGGCATCGACATAAGATCGACAATGTTTTCAGGAATCCTCGTAGTCTTTTCTTTCTTCGGTCAACCTGCTTGTGCTCCTGCATCGAAAAATCACTGGAACTGAGTTTCGATCGACACTTTATTTTTTGCGGCATCCTCTATGATGTCGAGGGCCATGGCTGCTAGTTCTTCTTCATCTTCTGATGAGTCAACAAGAATAAGCTTGCGCTTACCTTTACCTTATTTTTGTTGTTGTGTTTTGAGCTTCTTCCTGGCCGCTTCTATTTCTTTTGACAATTTTTGAATAATACCTTTGGTAACAGCATACTCAGGATTTTCTAGCTCCATCTCCTGCCTTGGGTCCTAGGTTGGAATGACACTTTCTACAGTCGGAGGAGTTATCTGCTGCTATGGTTTTGGCTTTGCGGTCTGGGGTTCTTATTTCTTTGCGGTTGGAGGTTTGATGGTTATTTGCTATCGACTGGTGTGTTCGAACGGTGTCTCCTCCAACACAAATGTACTGATACAGAGGTTGAGCTCACAGTATTCCTCTTTTTCCTGTTCTGTGAGTGGCTACTCGATCGAGAAGTCGATCTGTTTTGCTGTTGCTGGTACTGGTATTTTTGTTTTGGCCCGTCGAGATAGTTCTTGAAATATCTGGTCGACAGATGAATAGTAGTCAAGGGCTTTGGCATTTGAATTATCGCCCTGCATGTACCACATGGAGGTATGGTCGAGCTCCAGCTGGATGTGGGAGTTCATCGATAGATTTCTTCGGATGTTTTGAGGCACCCTCCATCTAGTCATGCAAACTTTGAGCTGTTGAAACCAGTTCTTGGAGAGTACTTTCCCATGCTCAAGCTCATTCAAGGTTCCTTTCTGGGAGAATGGATTAAATATCCACATGTCAAACTTGGATGGTTCCCGAAAGATTGGACTCCCTTCTGGACAGATGTGGTACATGACAATCCATAAGATGAGGGAGGGGAACTTGATGATTCCCCCCATTTCTTGACATATTTCGTAGATGGTCTTCACCATGTCGGTGACATATTCAGCCCATCTGTATATTCATCCATTAGTGGCAATGGTGTCGACAACTTCTAGCATTTCTAACTTAAGGTTGCTGCCTCGACCTGCCAGTGTGAGTGTTATTGCAATTATTTTGGCCACTATGTATGGCGTTTGGGTTGAGATTTGGCTAATCATCAACCCCTTGGATTTTTTACCCAAAGATGACCCAATGAGCTCTTCGACTAGTCCTTCTTTGATTTCGATTGGTACAGGGTTTCCTTCATTAGAGAGATCGGTCAGTTTGGAGATGAATTCACCAGAGATGTCGACTGGCTGGTTGAAGTAGAACTGACCATTGTGATATTGGTTGATGATGAATTTGACAGTAGTTTCCTTTATGCGACCAAAGCTAGCCATAAGTGGTGCACTGGAATAGCTGAACATAGTGCTGTGTCTGATTTTCTCTGCTGCTTGAGTGGCCTTTTTGTCGACAAAGGCCCATTCTTGTATTTCGGTCCATAGTTTTTTCCATGAGCCTTCCTATACTTTGGTGTTTTTGATGTTTTTCAATTTGCGGACTAAAGGTGTATCTGCGGTCTGTATTTCCTTGGCTTTGGTTGAGGCCTTAGTTTGTTTGGGGGCCATTGTATCATTTTGGTGGTCGATTTAACTAATGGGTTCTCGGCGTTTAGTCGATTGGATGCTCTGATGCTCTCTCTGGATGGATTGTGGTGAATGATCCTTCAGTGATCCAGTATTTATAGGTGATGTTGTGGATGTGTGCGTCAATGGGTGTATTAATGGCGGACATGATGTTCCAGCTGGAATACTTGAGTGTGCATTAATGGTGAATTGCTTTCGGTGCTCGATGTCATGAATGCGCGATGGGACTATTGAGGTTGTCAGTTGATGTCGGTGATGAGAATGGTCGATGGGAGTGGTCAGTTGATGAAAATGGTCGATGGTGTTATGTCGATGGGCATGGTGGCTGTTGTCGAGATGGTAATATCCTGTCATGGTTTTCTGTATGTACAGTACTTTTTGGATTTTGGATTTTTAAGTTTTTATGGCTTTTGGTTGATGGTTATGGTCGTTATATGATTTTTTTTTTTTTAGAATTAGTTTTTGTAGCGTTTTAGTTAGGATCCATTAACAAGTTTCCGAAATACTATGCCCTGTAACATCCTTAGTCAGACTGATCCATTGGTATGTATCTCTTCGACAATGTAAGGTCCCATCCATTTTGTGTGGAGATTTTTAGGTTTACCTTTGACCCGACTATTGTATAGTAAAGCAAGGTCTCCGACCGACAAGTTTTTGTTCTTGATGTTGCAGTCGTGCCATGCTTTCTGCTCTTGTTTCTGGATTTCTTGATGTTGTATTTCCATTAGTCGGTGCTCTTCCAACTTGTTGAGTTGCACTAGTCAGTCCTTCCTTCCTTGTTCGACATAGACATGTAGTATTTTTGCGATGATAGGGATCTGTTGTTGGAAGTGTAGTGTAACTACTACTTCTTGTCCATAGACTAGTCGAAAGGGAGTTTGGTCGATCGATCATTTATACAATGTTCTATATGTTCATAATACTACAAGTATTTTCTCATCCCAGTCATCCTTATCAGCATTACATATTTTGGTTAGTCCTCTTGTTAATGTTTTATTGAATGCTTCAATTGCTCCATTCGACTGAGGATGGTATGTTTTACTCCGACGGTGGTCGATTTGGAATTGGTCGGTTAGGGTTTTGATAGTTTTGTTGATGAAGTGTGTTCCTTGGTCGCTAATCAGTGTTAGTGGACATCCAAATTTAGTGATGATATTCTCATAGATAAACTCAGCAGCTATCTCACTAGAACATGTGTCGACTAGTTCGGATTCTACCCATTTAGTTACATATTCAACTGTAGTAATGATATACCTTGCACCTGTCCTTTTCGCTGGTATAGGAAATGGTCCTATGAAGTCTATGGCCCAGATTTCAAATGTCAAACTTGGGTTTACTGATATCAAAGGCATTTCTGTGCTAGGCAGGGGTCGACCTAGTCATTGACATCTATCACGTTGACTAACAAAAGTTTTTAAATCTCTGTGGAGTGTCGGCCACCATAATCTTAACTGTTGGATTTTCTTCGTAGTTGTGTCTGCTTGAAAATGTCCTCCGGCAGATCCATAATGTGCTTCATGCATAATGTGGTCTTGTTCATGTTCTAGTACACATCTTCTGAGGATGTCATCTAATCCCATTTTGTATAAAAATCCATTGATAAGACTGTATGGTGCATCCTTCATAGCTAAGATCTGTTTTTTCTTGGTGCTCATACCTTCTGGTGCATGTCCATATTCTAAGAAATGAGCTATTTCTTCTAGTTCTACTGGGACTGCTTCTACCCGAAATAAATGTGCATTAGGTAAGTCATCATCAACTCCTATTAGTTCTTCTCCCGTGTCGATTTGGGATAAATGGTCAGGACCTACATTTAACTTGCCTGGTCAGACAATGACTTCAAACTCAAATTCTTGGAAAATAAGTAGCCCTCGACAGATGCTTTCATGATGTAGTGGTTTATTGACGAGGTACTTGAGGTCCTGATGGTCTGTATAGAATATAAATGGGTTAGCTAACAGATAATGTCGATATTTTTGTAGGGCAAAGACCATTCCTAGGGCTTATCTTTCTGTTGTCAAATAGTTTCTTTTAGCCTTATTTAATTTTCCACTACTGTAAAATACAGGATAATCCATTCCATAATCTCTTGGTTGAGTTAGGATTGCTCCTATTATGAGGCCTGATGCATCAATGTGAACATGGAATTTGATCGACCAGTTTGAAAATTTTAGGATTGGAGCTTCGACGAGCTTTCTTTTTAATTTTTCAAATGATATGCGGCACTCCTCTGTCCAGTTAAACTCTTGATCTTCTCTTAATAGTTCTTTAAGAGGATAGGTCATATTGGAGTAATATCTTATGAATTTTCTGTAATAGGCTGTGTGGCCAAGTAACACCCTGACTTGTTTTGGGTTTACTGGTGGTTTTAAGTCAAGAATAATTTTGATCTTTGCGAAGTCAACCTTAATACCTTCCATACAGACAATATGCCATAATAATATCCCTATGGGGGTCACAAATATGCATTTTTTTATGTTTAGGGAGAGTTGGATTTGTCGACATCCCTCCAACATAAGTCTGAGCCATTTGCAATGATCTTTCAGCATGGAGTATATTGTCCAGTCATCAAACTAACTGCCATGGTCTTATAGATATATTCTTGAAATGTTTTGACAACAATTCGAGAGAACACTGCGGGTGCATTCTTTAATCCAAAAGGCATAACTTTGTAGGCAAATGACCCAAATTCACACACAAAGGATATCTTCTTCTGGTATTCTTTAGCTATTGGCACTTGGCTATAGCCTGAAAATCCATCTGTAAATGAGTAGCATTCATGTTTTGCAACTTGATTCAAGATTTCATCTGCATAAGGGGTTGGAAATGGGTCTGTCAGTGTTACTTTGTTTAGTTCCCTGAAGTCGACACAAATTCTTAGTCTGGTCGGGTCATGTTTCTTAGGTTATAAAACCATTGGACTTTCCCATTCTAATTGCTCGATCGGGTAGATGATGCCTGCTGCCAACATGTTATCAATTTCCTTTTTGACTATCTCCTTGTATTTGTGAGCTAGTTTATAAGGCCTTTTTTTCACAGGTCGAACATCAGGTTTAGTATCAATTTTCATCTCTCCCATTTCGTGGAACAAGCCTTTGAGGTATTTATAATCTCTAGAAAATACATCTTGGAATTCCTTTAATAGGTTCACTATCTTTGTGGTCTGTTCTTCGCTCCAGTAGTCACCAATCTTTGCCATTTTTGGTCGATCATCATTTGAGATGTCAAACTCTTCAGTTTTGGCATCTAGCCATTCTGGTGCTTTGGCTTCATTGATCGGTTGACTTCCTTCTTTGAACTATGAAAATGTGGCAAGGAAGTTGGCTGCAGTCATTCTGTCAGTATCTTGTTTGTCAGTTGTTTCGACTTTCAGGATTGTACAAATAGGTTTGGTTGTTTTGATATGGCTGGATTTCCATTGAAAGCTTTTTCCTTCAGTGTTTTCATTTTCTAATTGTATTCTTGTCGACTGTGGCTTTGAGATTGTTTGTATATTGTTACATTTCCTTGTCTGTTAGTTATCTGTCAAGGGTTTGTTTTCGGTCAGTTTTATAAATTCTTTAATTTGTCTTGTTGTTTCGACCAAGTTTTCATTTTGAGGTATAAAGTTTAAATCTTTAATGAAATTTTCCCTGAGTTTGTGCCATAAGAAGGTTTCACCTCTAGCTTCTTCCATTTTGTAACATTTATTTGGTAATTCGGTGAGAGTTGATGGGAACAAGTGTGGCCATGCTCGTTCATCCTTGTATCCAAGCCTTTTCCACTCCTTTTCACAGGTTTTGATATGATCCTTTGGGTTTTATCCTTGAGTGAATACAGGTATTTGAGCTTGTTGGGTTAACTTCTTTCCTCCAAACCTTTCGACAAAATAAGTTGAAGCAGTCATCCAGGTCTGTAGTCTTGTCTGATGGGTATCCCACCATATAGCAGCTTGTCCTGTAAAATTTTCAACTAAGCTTTGAAGTCGGCCATGTTCACCAATATTTTTGGACACTTGTTCGACATGCATGGCTGGTGACTCCCTTTCCTTGTATCTTGGTAGTTGTGTAGTATTTAGGTTGGTAGGTTGTAAGGTAGGGTGTTCCCTAATTTTTTTCTCAAAGATTTTTGGGACAATGGACACTATGAAGCACTGTTGGGTGGGCTTTTTCTGCACTTTTTGTATAGTCTAGCACCCTCTTGCTTGTGTTTTGTAATTCTTGATCTCCCAATCATATAATTCAGTGTCAAAATTATAACCAACTGAGTCTTGGTTGCCTAAATGCAGTTCTCCATGGATATTTGTCTCTGTATAATCTGCATTGGTTTGGATCTAGTAGAGTTGTCAGATATCGACTTCTTCATCGATAGGTTCAGTCCAAGGTTCCCCTTGATATGGATGAATGGGTACACTGACCTTTTTTCCATTTCCTTTTAATTTGATTCATTCCTTGTCCAGGGATATGGATTCTTTCATCTTTCTACCCCAAGGGCAGCCTACTAACGCTGGGAAGGAACTGGATCCTTCCTTTGGGTCAATGATTTCAAATTCGACCTTGGTCGAGATTCCTTTTATTGTCGTATCGATGTTTTTCCAAACTCCAATGGGTTCAATTAGGCCCTGGTTGGCTAGTTTCAAGTATATGCCTGACTCATAGAGTCGAGGTCGGCCCATTTGTTCCCAAGTGTCATGGGTCATGATGTTGACTTGTGAGTCGAAGTCGAGCACTACTTGTCGGACATGGTATCCTTTGATTTCCAGGTTGACAAGTGGGTCGGCATTGCCTTAGTCTTTTTTATTTAAGCTGCAGATGTTTTTTGTTTGTTTTTCAAAGTTGGTACATTTGATATCATACAGTAAATCGATATACTGGGATACTGAATTGTCTTTTTGAATGAGCTGGATTAATTCATTTATTGTGTTATGTCGAATGCCATGAACATTTTCTTGTCGTGCAATTTCTTTGAATACATTGGTTGCTTCTTTGTATCTTTGTTTTTCTTTCAGTGGGTCAGGATAGACATGTTTCTCTTTTATTGTACTGATTCTTGGGTTATCAGCTCCTGTTTTTGTTCCTTGTCGAGTTACAATATGCAAATTTTTTGTATTTATCACATCATTTTTTTTGTACACAGGACAAGACATTAACATTTTTTTGTATTAATTTTTTTTAACATGGTAGGGCAATCCTCTAGTGAGTGATCCCCTACCCCATAGTGAGGACAGAATTTGAGATCAGTCCTATCTTTGTATGGATAGTCTGCGTACTGATGTCCCTGTTTATAGCATGTAAAGAACTGGATGGGTTGATGTGGTCGGTTGTCGCGATTCCCAGGGAATCAACGTCTTGCTCCATAGCCTACACATCGATTGTCATACCGGTGCTCATACCATCAACCATCATATATTTTACCGTTCTGATTGTTTGCGAAATTGCTTTGCTCATTATGTTGTTCCACTGCATTGGTTTGGTAGACCAACTGATAATTTTGTCGGTTCTTCAGGTTCAAATGATAGTCGGCTGTGTTATGATTTTTAGTATTGTAGATGGCACACCGGGAGGCCTTTCCATTCTTCATGTTGAATGGGAAGTCTTTTGTCAAGTGATCCCCATGCTCCTGGCAAATGTCACAAAAATATTTGGACTGCACGAATAGAATGTCCTGTCGGCTGTATTCCTATCGACAGTTGTCCTTGGAATGGCTGGCCGTTGAGCATTTGGTGCACCAGATCTCCTGATTCTTGAGGTTTAGCTCTTTTAGAGACTTATGTAAGTTCTCAAGCTATTCTTCCAATCTGTGGTCCGTGGGGTAAGCGGGTATGTCCTCATCCATATCCACTTGAAGAGCTTTTGTTAGCGCATCTTCATAAGATTTGAATGTTTCTAGACTGATGTGTCGGCGTACTTTCTGAGATAGCCCTACAAGAAATCACTAGATTAGTAACTGTTCATCTATAACATAGTCCAGTTGGGTCAGAAGGTATTTCCAATGCTTATCATAATCGCAGACAGTTTCTCCTGGCTTTTGTGATGTAGTTTTTAATTTTTTCGCGGCCAGGTGTTTGGCATTTGGAGTTTTGAAAAATGACAAAAATTTCACCTTGATCTCGGCTTTTGTTACTCTAGGTTGTCTTTCCAAAAAGTTCATATATCACATCAATGCCCTTTTCCTCAAGGCACCGGTGAACTGTGCCATTTGTTTATCTTCGTCTGTAACTTGGTTGGCCTCCCAAGTTGACTCGCAGATGAACCCATGTCATTTGGGGTCCTCATCCCCCTCATATAGAGGAATGTGAGTCGATCCGTGACCCATGTCTGAATCACTGTCACTACTCTCAGGAGGTGGAGGCGGTGGAGGTGGGGGTGATGGTGAGGGTGGTGGGGTTATTAGTTTATTCTTCTATGTGGGACTTTGGTCGACAGAACTTCCATTCCCGTCGGTTGTCAATTCTTCGTCGACTAACAGACGGTTGATGTCGACTTCTGCTGTTGATGGGCCACTACAACTATTTGTCCACAGTTCAGAGTGTTGTGTGTCTTCTAAAGCTGTATTTGGAGGGGGGGAGGGGGGTGATCCTTCATGTGTTAGTAGGATTAAGTGGATACTTCGGTTGGAGGGTGCCACTTGAAAGGTCACCCAATTTCCTTCCTCTGGTCGACGAATAATGAGGTTTCATCCAGTGTATGTTTCGTCATCTAGTCGACTCCATATACTAAAGTCACCAGCTTATAGTCGGAGGTCCTCTTCGACAATAGTCTGTATCTGAGTACACAGATTCAATGGAGAGAGGGTTGTTCCTTCATTAGGAGCTCTTAATTGGAGAGCTTCTAGCTTCTCTATCCACAATTATTCCTCTGTAGGGGATGCTTCTTGTTCCACGCCTTCCTTATGTCGGCCATGACCTGACTCTGGCGGATTCTCTTCTTTGTCGGTCACCCTAGGAATCCTTCTTCTATGCAGCTCTAAGGCTCTTTCTCTTCTTGCTTCCCTCCTTTGTTGTCTCTCTTCCCTCTCTATTTTCTAAATGTCTGACATACCTTCGTATGATACTATTCTCTTGAGTTCCCTTTTAGTCAATTTCTCATTACTGGTGACTAGTATCTGTTTTTAGTCGAATAGAATCCACTCTACTCTATCTCGACATATGACCAGCTACCCCCCCATAGCCTACCTGACGCTTTTTAGAAATCCCAGATAGTTCAGTTTATTTGCTTAGGAAGTATTCCCACTCCCTTTCTGCAATAAATTTTTATCACTTCCTTTGCTTCTCCACCTAGTTAGAGTTTGCTGGCAGTTCATGAAGTGATGGACGAGGTTCAACAATATGTCCTACACCCTTCTCAATCAGGAATTTGAACAACAAGGTCGGTAAGGAACACAAAAATTGTGGTGAGATCTGCGTAAAATTTCTCCTTGACTGTTTCCACCGAAGTTCTATCTTCGATTGCTTGCTCCTCATAGAAGTTCTCGGCGATTTTCTCAAACCACTCCGACAAGTTTGTTCTACCTCCTTGGATCAGTTTTTCTAGCAACTGTTGTTCTTTAGTCGCTTTCAGATTTCTCATCCAGGATTTTCTTCAAAAGTTGGGGTACTGATTCGACAAACTTTTCATGCATTTTGGTGAAAAATATTTCTTTTGCTTGTGTGACTGTTAATCTGTTCCTTCACGCGTAATTCTGCAAATAGTTGGCAATTTTACGTTCCCACTAGTCCTTAATCTCCTGCTCTAGTATCATCTATTTGCATACATTTCAGTCATGTACTACCGACAATGGAACCAATGTTGTAATCTCATAGATCACATAAGGTTACCAATAATACACACTAAAACATATATATAAAACAGAGACATGAGATAAGAACAAGTAGGTAAATAAACAGATTATATTATACGAATGAGTCCATACAACACAAAGAACCAAACTGAGTTCTGATCTGGCTCAACAACCTAATATATATGATTACAGAATGGTTACAAAATAACTACCTTTCGGTTCGGTGAACCGACACCACCTTAGGTGGCCGACCTATTCTCTAGTTTTAGTCGGTCGAATGACTTAGTCGGCTGATCGACTAATTCGATGAGTCGACTATTCTTCAAGTTGACTTATCGACTTGCTCCTTCTACAGTGCCGATTTTCAGGTATCATGCCTAAACTGGCATATAGGTTAGGTTTTACCACCATTTTCATTTTGCATGACCTTATGACCATTTCATAATCACCATAGGTATGAACCCATTCTATCTTGTCATGGAACATTTTTGTTGTTTTAGAAGTGTCATGATTTGAATGGTAGAGATTGACCTTACATGGGTACCCTAGTTAGTGCCTTATTTTCATTTGGTTCCCATGCCGATAGTTTTGTCCTCTAGGGTGTGGGAGTCCATTGTATAGTATTGCCATGACATTTTGCAAGAGACTCATAATCCTCTTGATATTTTGCTAGCCTATTTCCCCCCAACTCCCCTATGTCAAGTTGTAATTGCATTATCATGAGCTTTTCCTGCCTCATTGAGCCTTATGCCGGCTTCCCTGAATTTGAGTATCATCCATATAGCCCGAGCTTGTATCATGTCTAGCCATGCATAGCCATTTTATATATCCTTTGCAGCTTGATTCCCTGTTTTACCGGGAGGGGACTTTCCCCCGAGTGTCGCTATCCTACACATGTATCCTTGCATTGAGAATAGGTATGTTCCACTGCTTGGAACTAGTTTGTTTTCCTATTTTGACACTCGTCTCCTCCTAGTCTATAACTTTAAAGCAGTTTTATTCTATTTCAAGCTTTCCAAATATTTGAAAAAGTCAAAAAAAAAAAATTAAAAAACCAAAAAGCCGGACAAGGAAAGATGTTATCTTTGGCAGTAGTCGAGTCGTGTCACCTTCAAACAGAGAACTGTATATCACATCCATTGGTTGGGTTAATAGTTTTAATTTAGGCACTATACTCATTTATTTGAGTTTATCTCCACCGACTGGTTAAGCTTCCAGTCCCTATGGAGCCTCTGTCAATGCCTCCTATGTCGCAGAGATGTCCCAGTTTTGCATATCGAGTATATGCTGCCTACATTTAGTCACCATTTGTTGTTATGCTATTGTTCGAAGGAATTTGAAACCTGAGTCGGCCATTCCTCAGTTATCTTGACTTTGTATGTCGGCCATTCCCGGTATAGTTACTGGTTCATGCAATTTATGATCGAGTCCTTCCACATTATACAACTTTGCTGAGTACCTCGTGTTGGATTGTGGAGGATTCCTTAATGCCCTCCTTCCAGCGGATTTCATCCCATCGACTTCAGATCATTTATTCTGGGATAGGAATCTAGAGTCATCTTTGAGTGCCTTGAGACTTGCAGTCATCAGTGGCAGGTTCTCTCGCCATTGACAGTTCTTTGAGAATACATCAATTTCCCCTAATTGATGGATTCTCTCAAGTTTTCGACCTTAACACATTTATTCACTTGTTAGTTTGCACTCTAGTACATTTATTCCCATTTTCATTATTGGTGGGTGATCTCGTGTCTGTTAACGGTATACATCAATGACTGGTAATCAAACGATCGACTAATATGTTCAATCTCGACACCTCTATTCACATAGTAGGACATGTACTCATAGAGATTTGTGTAAAAGACCTTCCAGATTGGTGGCATCTCGTATATGCTACCTCCTTGATCGTGCCAGTGTTCATGAGATTTTAGCTCTCGTGACTTGATTCCAGTAGATGTCAGATATTTCCAACCATTATGGAGATCTTGATCCATTCTATATCTTCAGTCTTCATGGAGATCATGATCCTTTGTATATATTCATCATGGATATTCTGATCTATGTATATTGTACGTGGCAATGACCACATATGTCATATTGTATCATGCCTATTCATGTCCATTGTACTCTTATGTATCCGGGACTACTATATGTATTCACAGTTATATGCAGAGTTGTATCATTGTATAGTGTTGATTGGGTGGTCGGTTCTTCCACTGGGTTCTTCATCACTTCATTTCTGGGATGGACTTATAATGTATTTCGGCAATCGTATGACCCCTATGGCCTCACACATTAGGGGGAATCTATTATAGCTGATTTTACCACACATGGTGACTCACACTTTTATGGCCTTCCCTATCCATATGTAGACTCCTTAGACCCCATGGACCATTTTTGTTCCTTTGATATTTCCTAGAACATCCCTAAAAACATGCTTAAATTGCCATACGCAACTTTTAAACCCTTTATTGCGTATATACGTGGGTTTTACCTCTAAAACCATGTACATTGGGATGTGTGCAAAAATCCAAATTCTCTTGGAGTTTTCCTTGATGTGGATCCCACTCACTTATCTCCTGGCCTTCCATATTCCTTGAGATCGCTCGGATTTGACCTTTCATTACCCCATTGATGAGCTATATAAGGAACCCTTTGGATACATTGAAGGCATATGAGAAATTTAGAGCAAGAGAACTATAGACCATTGTTTCCTGAACTTGCACTTGAGTCTGCATCCCCTTTGTCCCTTGGATCACTTTTGTGTTCTTCCCAAGCTTACCTTTTTCTAGTGAGCTTGCTATCGAGAGATGGAGGATTGAAGTGGTGGAGGCCCAAGTGGGGGACTTGGTTTCACCGATTAGCAGATGTGCCGACAGAGGTTGTATTCATTGTAATCTCTGATTTTATATGAATAGAAATATCTTTTCCTGTCCCATAATGTGTGTTTGAATGAATATTTTATCTATGGATGATTTCAAATGATTATATGTTATTGATTATATATTCTAGAGTAGAGCTAACACAATTATATATAGTATGCTTGTCTTGTTTATTGAATGTTGAGGAAGCAATTCATCAATTCAAGCTGAAGTTGGAAATCTCAACGGGGATCTACACCAACCATCTAGAATAAGCTATGAATCGAGATCCTTTAGTGTTAGTTGTTTGGTTTCTCTTGCATATAGGAAAGGATTGATTTCTAGAGTTAAGTTGTCTATTGTGGTACCCCAAGCCATAGGAATTCCTCTCCGTAACACAATCAATTTCAATTTGATTCAACTTGTAATTCAATTTCAGTCACTGCAATGATATTCTTGACGTGAATCCTAGGCATAAGATCCCTAATAGAAGTTACATAGACACAACCACCAAGGAAAACACAAGAAAAATGAAGACACCCAAAATTATGTAGCAAGTGAAATTATGAGACGCGACAACAAAATGAAAGTGCCAATGATAGATAAAAGGAGACGTGAATAATTAATGAGTAGAACAAAAAATGTTAAACATAAATAGGATTTTGATAGAAGTTGAATACTAGAAGCTATCACGAGCACACAAGCTCCAAGATGGTTTGGATACATGGCCATCTTTCATTCAGATAGAGGTACACCAATTTTTCTTGTGTCCTATTCGAATAATTATTGATAAACAATAGATAGGGCATATCTTTAAGGAATTGAGATTTATTTTTGAAATATTTTATTCTCTAAAATAATTTTTTTGTAGAAAGGGGGGGATTTACATATTTTTTAAATATTTGGAATAAAACTTTATAATTTTATTAGCTTTGGAAATCCTTAACATACACAGAGGAAAACCCGTATCCATTTACAATCTACTTTAGGAATGCAGGGAAAATATACACAAAGATGTTTTGTTTGAGAAGTTATTTTACTTCAAAAGTTCCATTTTTTTTAATGAAACAAAACCATTTACTTTTCAAAACAACGAAATAGAAATTGTTATCCCAATCAAGAAAAGGAGGTGTTTGTGAATGATGGCATTGTGTAGGTATCCAATGAATCACTGAGTAAACACAACAACCAACCTTGCATTTTGATAGTGTTAACAACAATACATAGCCAACTCAAACGTAGGAGTTCAACTCTATTCTCAACCTCATGTTCCTGAATATTATTTACACTATTTAAGGAGTTGTTCATGGAGATATTAGATATTGAAATTATATGGACCACCATATAATTTCAATTCCCCATCTATTTTTCAATGTTGTGAATGTTTTGAATTCACTGTTGTGCATGAACCATCACACTTGGATGAAACATTTTGTTTCACCCTTCCCTTGCAGCTTCAATGCTGGCACATTTTGCATACATGGTGACCACTTCTTTGTGTATAAATACAAAGGCATAGTGATAAATTTCATGCCAGTACAATTCATTTGGAAAAACAGTTCCAAATCCTCCCAGACATAGTGACATATTGTATTCATCCATCTGAGAGTAATCAAATTTTTCCTCAATGGTTTTCTTTAGTTCAAGAGTAGATGTAGTTCTAGACATAGTGACATCAAAAAATGCACTATCCATTCTAAAAATATAGAGACAAATGTTATAATAATCAGCCCATAGTTACCCATATTTGACATTAATTAAATTATTTATGTCTTATTCCTAGAATCCTAGATGCCCTCTCTAAGCTAGTTGACTTCTACATGTTCCTAGAAGTCAATACTTGCTAAACTAGGTCATGGAGCTCTTTGTAATCATCCTGGAAACATATTTAGCATGTTTTCTTTATTCCTGGTTCCTTAAAGTGCATATCTACTTTTTTTCTGAAAGCTTCCTTTCTTTACAACAGTTTTAAGGCATAAAGGAAAAGCTAGTCTAGGGGAACTTGCCTTATTTTTTGACCACATCATCCTCCTTCATTTTCTCCATAAAAAAGAATGAATGAGTTTTCTTTCCACCACTTATTATATTTCCCAATTTCTTTAGCTAATTTGTGAGGATCTTCATGCATTTAGAAAGTCCCTTTTTGCACCTATGGGGGATTTGACTTGTTTTAGTAAGCCTGCTTTTTGACCAATTCGAATAGAAACCTATTGCTTTCAAATATCTCATGTAATTATATATTTGAGCAGACTATTACTTCATATGGTTGGAATATGTACACTTATTCAATACAAGATTAAGTTATGCTCCAATTTTAGTCTCCTTTTGTGTGAATTTTGCATGTTTGATTAGCAATTTTGTGAGTGTAATTGATCTATCTCTTGGGTTCAATTTACAAATGGTATTATATGCTTTGTATATTTATTTCTATCCTTCCAAAATTTTAATGCAGGTTTGACATCACTGGCTGGGAGTGCATTCTGCTGACTAAAGGGCACATGAGCTGAGATATGGACCAATCTCAAAGGATCATCTTGAATCCATTCAATTTATTTGAATGGAAAGCTGAGATGGAGATATTTTTGAGAGAGAAATGTCTCTATAGGTTTACCATGGATACTAAGGTAGATCCCAATGCAGCTGCAGATAAAATCAAATGGCATAATAAGAGGGATGAGGCCTATGGTCTTTTGTGTCTGATTATTTCAAGAGACCTCCTCTTTCATCTTGATTCATTGAAATATACTAATGAGGTGTGGGAGAAGCTTGAAGATATTTTTGGAAAGACAGATGAGATGAGAGGACATAAAATCAAGAATGAATTGATCTCCTTGAATCCCAGTAGCTTCGAATCATTGCAACTCTATTTTACCAAGTTTAAGGCCCTTTTTTTGTAGTTAAAACAATGTGGGATTGAAAAGGAGGAGCAACTAGTTATGACCATTCTCTCAAATATTGGTCCTAACTATTTAGTGTTTTTTTCAACCTTCTATGCCACTAAATTGAAAGCTCGAACCTGGAAGATGCCTAAACTTGTTGAGTTCATGGAATCCCCCACTCAGGAGCAAGATAATTTGTGATGATGGGCACCATAAAAAATTACAAAGACCAAGATTTGGTTACTAGAGATTTGAAGGTGGATTCAAAAAGAAATAAAAAATATAAAAATCCACCTGAGAAAAAGAGAGACAAGGAAAATTCTTAAGAGGAGTCCTCAAGCTCCAGGAAGAACCCTGAGAAGAAGAAGAACAAAGGAGAAATGACCAAGTGCACATATTGTAGTAAGGGATATCATCCTGAGAGATCTTGTATGCAAAAGAATATAGACATGTTGACCCAGCTCCTGGAGAAGAACACCATCTCCCTTCCTAATTTCTCAAAGAAGAGGGAAGGAGGATCAAATTCAGAAGACAAGGAGAGAGTACATGCCTTGGTTGCTGGAACCTTAAGCTCACGTAGCTTCATCATTGATTATGGAGCTTCCAGACATATGGTTTTGACAAGGGAGATCTTTTCCTCTCTTGACATGTCAAAAGGTCCACCAATAGTTTTGGGAGATAACTCTTTGGCTGACAGTATGGGAAAAGGCAGGATTGATCTTGAACATGGTAATTTCAATAATGTGTTGTATGTTCTAGGTATTTCCTCTAATCTCTTGTCAGTGTATCAAATGACTCACATGTTGAATTTTCATATGCTTAGCTAAGACATCAGTATTTCATTTCATATTCATAACAAAAGCGTATAAACATGATAACTAAAAGATAGACAAGCACAACCATACAAAAGGAACACAAGGATTTATCCTGGGAAAACCCTAAAGGGAAAAACCCAACAAAAGCTTCCTCAATATAGATGCCCCAAAAAGATAAAAGATAAAATATAAAACCAGCAAGGAGATCAAAGCCCGATCCTCCTCCTTCTCCAGCTACTTCTCTTCTCCACTAATGCGCTACACAAGTGAGAGTGTGTGTGTCTCAAAT
>LPNX010434087.1:181251-197807 GCA_001517045.1 Pseudotsuga menziesii
TAGACGCTTTTCAACATCATATAGTCTTCATCTTCAATATTTGACGACAACAACTCTTTAATCAACATCAACATCTTTTGACCTTTTGATCAGCAACATCTTCAACACTTTGATCTTTCAATCAGCAACATATTCAGCAACATATTCAGCACTTAGACCTTTTGATCAGCAGCAACATCTTTGGAACTTTGACCTTTCGATCAGCAACATCTTCGGCACTTTGACCTTTCGATCAGCAACATTTTCAGCAACATGTTCAACACTTTGACCGTTCAATCAGCAACAACATATTCAGCACTTTGATCAGCAATATCTTCAGCACTTTGATCTTTCGATCAACAAAGACATCTTCAGCATTTTGACCTTTTGATCAGGAACATCATCACATTCTGATTAGTAACATCATGATCAGCACCATCATCATACTTCAACTCTCGAACAGAATCATCATCATCATATTATGATCTTTTGATCAATATGCCGTCATCATCACATACTGATCATCATCATCGTCACACTCTGATATTTCGATCAGTACATCATCATCATCATTAAAACGTCAACATCATCAAAACATCGTTATGATCAAAACATTCAACATCATCAAAATATCATCATCATCACACTCTGATCTTTCGATCAGTACATCATCATCATCATAAAATCATTATCATCAAAACATCAACATCATCATCATCAAAACATCAACATGATCCTTCCTTTCGGAATTACGGGATCAACATGTCTATGGTACTTAGACGATCCTTCTTGTCGGAATGACGAGATTTAGGTCTTTATAGAGTTACTAACGATCCTTCCTTTCAGAAATACGGGATCAAATCTTTACGGAGCAACTAACGATCCTTCCTTTTGGAATTACGAGATTTAGGTCTTTACGGAGTTGCTAACGATCCTTCCTTTCAGAATTACGAGATCAACACATTTGTGGAACTTAGAAAATCCTTCCTATTGGAATTACAGGGTCAACACATCTGTGGAACTCAGACAACCCTTCCTGTTCGAATTACGGGATCAAGTTTTTACGGAGCTACCAACGATCCTTCCTTTCAGAATTATGGGATTTAGGTCTTTACGGAGTTACTAACGATCCTTCATTTCAGAATTATGGGATCAACACATCTGTGGAACTCAGACAATCCTTCCTATTGGAGCTACGGGATCAATTCAATGATCCTTCTTTTCGGAATTATGGGATTTTGGTCTTTACGGAGTTATTAACGATCCTTCCTTTCGGAATTACGGGATCAACACAGTTGTGGAACTTAGACAATCCTTCCTATTGGAATTATGGGATCAACACACGTTCTCGATTACCGAAGTCACCGAATCTATTTTGAACCGAGGTTCAAGGATGATACAATCCTACTACCTTCTCGATGACCGAAGTTCACCGGATCCGTTCTAAACCAAAGTTCAAGGATGATACAATCCTACCACCTTCTTGATGACCAAAGTTCACCGGATCCATTCTGAACCGAAGTCCAAGGATGATAAAATCCTGCCACCTTCTCGATGACTGAAGTTCATCGGATCCATTCTGAACCGAAGTCCAAGGATGATACAATCCTACCACCTTCTCGATGATCGAAGTTCACCGGATCCATTCTAAATAGAAGTTCAAGGATGATACAATCCTGCTACTTTCTCGATGACCAAGGTCATCGGATCACTTCTGGACATATGTCCCAGGATGATACAATCCCATTGCAACATCACTACTCCCCCTTTCAAGGAAGGTCTTTCCAAACCACACCAAGCTTGTCTCGAAAGTGTTCAAACTTTACTCGGGACAGAGGCTTCGTCAGCACATCACCATCTAAACCATCATCATATACATCTTTAGTATGTGAATACTGAATTATCACCATCTGTATCTCTAGTATGTGAATACTTAAAGCATCATCTATATCTTCAGTATGGGAATACTGAAACATCATCATCTGCATCTTTATCTTGTATGTAGAAATATCGTATTTCTATGTGTTACGATGGAACACATCGTTCTCTGTTATCACAACTCTTGTTATCACATAGAATCAATGTAGTATCCATCTTCAGGTCAAGGAGACATGATATCAGCTTCCGAAGCCATATGGCTTCACAACTTAGCAGAGCAATCTGCTATGTATTCTGCTTTTGTTGTTCTAAGAGAAACACTGGGCTATTTCCTGCTAAACCATGAACTCATAGCAGACCCCAAAAAAAATCATCTACCTGATGTGCTTTTCCTGTCTGAGATACTTCTAACCCAATCTGCATCTATATAGCCATACAATATGTAGTCATGGATACCATCATAGTATAGACCAAGGTCTATAGTCCTTTTCAGATATCTCATCACATGTTTTGTAGCTACTAGGTGAACCCATCTTGGTTGAACAAGATATTGAATTAAGGTGTTCACAGCAAAACAAATGTCTGGTATGGTATTTGTTAAGTACATCAATGACCCAATGATCTGTCTGTAATGAGTCGCATCTACTAACTATGATGAGTCATCATCTAACAGCTTCAGGTTGGAGTCCATGGGTGTGGCCATGGCTTTGCATTCCAACATATTTAATCTCTTCAATATATCTATCGCATACCTTCCCTGGTTGAGAAATATTTCTTCTGAAATTTTCCATACTTCCAGACCTATGAAATAATGCATTAACCCAAGGTCTTTCATCTCAAATTCTTCTGCTAGTTTCTTCTTGCTTTCCATGATCTGTTTCTCATTCCCTGTCAAGAGTAAGTCATCCACATATAATAACAGGATGACAGGTTCATCTTCTACAACCTTGGGATAAAGGTTAGGATCAGCTCTACTCTTGGTAAAGCCCATAATTGACAGGAAATTGTCTATCTTTCCATACCAAGCTCTGGGATCTTGCTTCATGCCATAGAGGGCCTTCTTCAACTTACATATATGAGTCCATCTGCCTTCAACTTCAAATCCTTATGACTATTCGATGTAAAACTCTTCCCCAATCATACCATTAAGGAAGGCTTGTCTTTACTTCATCATGGAAGCAAATACCATCATAGTTCTGAAGGAAGTGTACCTTGCTTTTTGGAGTAAGTGTCTCTTCAGAATTAATTCCCTCTTTCTTATAGAAACTTCTAGCCACAAGTCTTTCATTACTTCTATCAGCAACATATTTTATCTTGCAAATCCATTTGTAAGATACCACATTCTTTCTTTCTAGTTTAAGTACTATATCCCAAACATCATTCTAGTATTCTTTCATCATAACATCTTCCATGAGTTTGTCTTGTCAGATCATCAACATATCCTAGTCTTCTGCATTCAACTTTGAAGGTTGGAACCCACTTTACTCTTGGTAAAGTATCGATCCATTAGGAAGTTGTCCATCATGTCATACCGTGTCGAACTCAGATATCTTCTATAGTCACTCCCCCTGAAGTGGAGTATTATCTTCCTTCTTCATTCTATACAGGTGATTCTATGCTTGATATATACTGGTCAATAGAGTATGTCATGTCATAGTCTATTCTTTCTGAGGAAAATCACGATTCTTGCTTTGTACACTTGTTCTTCTAGATCCATATGGAAGATACTATGTACTTCCCTTTATGTCTCGAAATCATATCGTATACATCATTCCCCATCATCAACTGTTATTCTTTGATCATAGCTTCTTTCATAGCATTCTTTTCTTCATCTTGAGTTATCTCTCATACCCATGGTGGTCTTCATCCTTCAAGGTGGATCTACCGCTCTCTGAAGCTCTTTCTTTCGTCATGGTGTCTCTAACCCTGGGAGCTTCAGATTCATGTTTATTGAATTGTCATCACTTATTCTTCGGAACAAGTCTCATCCTTATTTTCTTTTAGGAGGTTGTACAGGACCTTTCATACAATTCAAATGCACCAGTTGCATGGTTAGAACTACATATGCATAATGACAAATTATTATGCATCATGCAACTATTTATCCAATACAACATTCATCCATATCTCACAGAAACTTTCTATATACCTTCCATCTCTACCATGACATCATTGAGATTGTGCACTAATCCAATATGTCAGCAAATAGGTTTCATTCTAGATAAGTAACAATGGAGATTTGTATAGACCCATGAGCTACTTACCCATCACATGCATGCAAACAACACATCAACTAAATATAATCAAATGCATAACAAAAACATATCATTAAATGACAATTGAATACTTATATTTTGTTTGTTTCCTGGGTAGACTCCTTCTTGATCAATCTGCTTCATCATCTTCTTCATCCATGAAATCATCATTTCTTATCCAAATGATAAGATGGATAAGAGGTTCATCAAGAATTGATTTCTTCATATTCCTCATCGCTTGAGGGATATTCTTTGAATGGTGAGAGCTTGATCTTCAATTTGCTCACATATTTCTTCTTCTCTTCTTATGAGACGAGCTTCTTCTTCTTCCCAGAGTCAACTAAAAGTAATAACTTCCTTTTGGCACACATTAATCACATGAATGAATCCCATGATCATGGGAGGCCATTCAATGTGGCTATCACCACTTCTGCATTCTCTGCTTCTTCTTCTACTACTTCAAGATGTTATGCATTCTGGATCTTCGCATTCTTCAACTGTTTTCTCAAATCCATCTTCTGAATTATGTTCTTATCTTCAAATAGCTTCATCAAGGAATCAAACATCTTCAGTGTCTTTAGGGAAGACACTTGTTGTACAAGTTGATTCGTGATTGAATCAACAATGATCTTCTTGGCCTTGATCAAGTTCTTCTTGTGTAAGGCTTTGAGGCTCATCTCCCTCTAGAACTGGAATATCTCTACTCATGTAGGTGTCCAATTCATTTTCTTCAGAGAGATCAAATACTTCCATGCTTGGAAGTTTTTAAATTCACCAAGCTTATCATCAATATGATGTGATAGATCACTTTGAAATGAGAACCTCAAATGCAAATAGCAAAAGATTAGATCTTACCGATTTGAGGTGTTCGTCCTGCTTCTGGAGCTGGCTGATCTAGGGTTTGTTAGAGAAACCCTAATTTTAAAAAATTGGAATATTTCAGATCTGATTGGATATAAATATAGATCTCTTCAAATGGAGCTGTCCAATGTACTCCTTTTCTAAAAACAGTGGAGGGAAGCTCCCGGAACAGGAAGCCCTAGTTTTCCAATTTCTTCTGCAGAAATGCCTGTTATTGTTTTTGTGATATATCTGAAATTACTGCTCCTATGTGTCTAAAATTTTGTACTGAGGTAACCTCATATATATCGGATCCAACACCATAGTTTTCATCAGAATTTGTTTCACCAATTGGGATTTATGATCATTTTCCAAAGGTGACCTGTTACAAGATTGTTCAGAACAGTGAAGTTGTACGGAATGCCATGTGTCACTGGTTCATCTTCAGGTTCTAAAATTCGGACCACAGAATGTAAATCCCATGATTTTTCTGGAACATCTTTAGGAATTCCATTTGGACCTCTGTATACCACGCTACATCAATTATCCCTAGGTGTCTTGTTTAGGGATGAATTTTGGAAGAGGCTAGAACCCTAACTTGGAGGGATCATATCGCCCAGAATATAGCATATATGGGGCTGAATTTTGGCTACAGTGTAAATCCATAATTTATCTTCAGCCTCTACAATTTTCAACGCTTGATCCTTTGCTAATATCTGAATATAGTGAATGTACCAAAACGTAGCAGTTTTAGTATTTAGGGTTTTTTCCAGATCGGGGTCAAACTAGGGTTTGAATTTTCCTAAGTTTCACCCAACCAAATTTCTTGATCCAGGTCTCTAAAATTAGATTTTTATGAGGAGAAAAATCCTATGCTAGGCTCACTCAAAGATTCCTCTTCTGTAGAAAGCCATAATTTTCCGCACCAAAACTGAAAATGCTCGGAATCAAATTCTGCTTCGACAGAAAGATGCGCCCTTTAATGGAGAGTCAGTCTAGCCTTCTTTTGCTGATCGATTGTGGATAGAGACCCAAAAAATAAGAAGCCCTAGATTCTATAGCTGCATAATTTCTTCTTTCAGGGTGGCTCTGATACCATGTTAAATTTTCATATGCTTAGCTAAGACATCAGTATTTCATTTCATATTCATAACAAAAGCATATAAACAGGATCACTGAAAGATAGACAAGCACAACCATACAAAAGGAACACAAGGATTTATCCTGGGAAAACCCTAAAGGGAAAAACCCAGCAAAAGCTTCCTTAATATAGATGCCCCAAAAAGATAAAAGATAAAAGATAAAACCAGCAAGGAGATCAAAGCCTGATCCTCCTCCTTCTCTAGCTACTTCTCTTCTCCACTAATGCGCTACACAAGTGAGAGTGTGTGTGTCTCAAATGAGGAGCACCACACCTCTATTTATATTCATCCGTTCACTTGAATTAACTCATTCGATATGTAGGCTCGAGTTAATCATGTAGGATCAAGTTACACATGTAGGCTCAAGTAACCACATTGGGGTGCTAATGACCCACCTTTACAAATAGAGGGGACAACCTCATGACTCTTATTAGTTATTCCGATTAGAAGCATCGGGGTACAAGATAATACAAGTGGTTCTCCCAGTAGGACCATCGGGGACCACAAAAGATACATATAGAATATTCTTCGAAGTTACAATATTTCAACATCACAATGGGTCTCCAAATAAAGTCATCATATCCCCAAATGAAGTTAAAATCACCAATATTTCGAATGGTAAAGTCATAGAAAAAGGTGTTGTTGATCACACTTTGAATGTATACAAGTTTTCCCATTTTATACCCTACTCAAACCCCTTTGCTATTCTTACTCATGATAATGAAGCAAGCAAGCTTTCACATGAAATATTTGGCCATATTAACTACAAGTATCTTTTTTATTTGAGTGACAAAGACATGGTCATAGGGTTACCAAAGATCAAGTTTTCTAAGGGAGTCTGTCAAGGTTGTATCCTAGGAAAACAACCAAAGCAAAAGTATGAGAGAGCTAGTCATGAGAGAACCTTTGCGCTTATTGAGTTGATCCAGAGTGACATTTCTAGTCCATTCCCTCATATTTCCATGATTCAAGACAAATATTCACTCACCTTCATAGATGATGTTTCTAGGTATTGCTGGGTTCACTTCCTAAAGCATAAGTATGAAGTTTTTGACCTCTTCAAAGTCTTTAGAGCCTTGGTTGAAAACTAGTCTGGGAGGAAACTCAAGATCCTCAAATATGACAATGGTGGTGAGTATGTCAAGTATGATTTCATATAGTATTTCAAAGATGTAGGTATCCAAATGCATCATTCTATTCCTTACACACTACAACAAAATGGTGTTGCTAAGAGAAAGAATAGATCATTGAAGGAGATGACAACTTGCATGACGAAGGCTAAACATTTGCCACTAAAGTTTTGGGATGAAGCTATAAACTGTGCATCCTATATCCAAAATAGGGTGCCACATAAGCATCTTGATGGTATGACTTCTTTCGAAGCTTGGAGTGGGAACAAGGAATATGTGACGCATTTCAGGATTTTTCGCTCAAAGGCTTGGGCTAGAATAGCAACTGAAAAGAAGAAGGATTTGCAAGCACAAAGCCAAGAGTGCCTATTTGTTGGGTATTATTAAGATTCAAAAGGGTACAAGCTGATCAACTTGAGCACTAACAAATATTTCATTGTAAGAAGTGTTCAGTTCAAAGAAGAGCCTTTAGCAGCAGTTGAAGTTGGAGAGTCCTCTTCACCACCACAACCATTGATTGTAAGTGGAGAGACTAATGATTTTTATCATTCTGATATTTATTATAATGATGAATTAATTCCAAGTCCTAACAAACCTAAAATACCAAAGTGGGAAGCAAGGACCATTCATGCAGTTGGGGAACTAGCTGGAAATCCTAATGACACTAGGAGGACTAGATCTCAATTTGAGAGTGCCCTTTGTGTGAAAGATCCATTGTTTGATGAGAGGTGTTATTTGATGATAGATTCTTATCCATAGAAATATTAATATGAAATACATGATCCACTATGGAAAATTTCCATGAAAGGAGAATTCAGCCCGCTCCAGAAGAACAACACATGGGAATTGTTTGATCTCCCCCCAGGGAGAAAGCTCATGAAGTGCAAGTGGGTCTTCAAAAATGTGTTTGATGCTGATGGTTCATATTTGAAATATAAGGAAATATTGGTAGCCAAGGGATACTCTCAGGTACATGGCATTGACTACAATGAGACCTTTGCACCAGTGGCAAAGATGGACTCCATAAGGCTTGATCTAGCCATTGCAGCTTCGAAGTAGTGGGAGGTACATCACATGGATGTAAAGTGTGCCTTTATGAATGGATATCTGAATGAATATATTTATATGCAGAAACCAGAAATTTTTGTGTCTAATCCATATTTACTGTGCATGTTAAATAAATCATTGTATGGGCTCAAGGAAGCCCCAAGGGATTGGTATGCCAAGATTGATGGCTTTCTGCTGTCACTAAGTTTTGTTCAATGCAAGTTTGATCCTAAAGTATATTTGAAGATGATTCATGGTTATTTAATGATTATTTTTCTCTATGTTTATGACCTGTTGACTACTGGAAGTTCAAAGGAAGAGATTGCCTCCTTGTAGGATGCAATGAACCATGCCTTTTCTATGACATATTTGGGATTGTTGAGCCAATTCTTAGGTCTTAAAATCGCTCAATCCCAACATGGAATCAAGGTTCATCAGTAAAAGTATGCTTCAGATTTTCTCACCAAGTTTAGCATGAAATATTGCAAGCCAAGAAAGACTCCATTCCTTTTAGGAGTTAAGCTTGAAGAAGCAGGTTCTTCTCCTATGGTAAATAATACAATGTATAGGATGTTGATTGGGTGTTTGATTTATATTACACATACTCAACCTGAATTATCTTATGCAGTTAGTGTGGATTCAGTATACATGGATCAGCCTCATGAGATCCATTGGAGAGCATCCAAGAGGATCCTAAACTTTGTCCAGGGAACCGGGACTCATGGGATTTTCTACAAAGAAAAATCTGACTTAGAGATAGTTGGATTTACTGAGAGTGATTGGGTAGGTGATCACACAGATCGAAAGTCTACCTCAGGATATGTGTTCATTCTTGTAGAAGGACCAATTAGCTATTCAAGTAAGAATAAGAGTTCCATATCACTCTCATCTACATAGGCAGAGTATAGAGGAGTTGTAATTGAAGCTACTCAATGTTCATGGTTGCAAGGGATACTTGGAGAATGTGGTTTCGAATCAAAATTTTCAACATTCATCTATTGTGACAATCAAAGCACCATTTGAATCTCCACTGATCCAATTCAAAGACTAAGAACCAACCACATTGAGATCCATATGCACTATATCAGGGAGCTTGTGCATGATGGTACCGTTGCTCTACTCTACTGTGCATCTTCAGAACAAGTAGCAGACATATTCACCAAAGTATTCTATGAGAATACCTTCAATAATATCAAATCACTGCTGGGGATTTCTGATCATGTGGTGAATAATCATTGATAAGAATATTTCCAAAATTTTGTTTTCCTATCCATCTTTAAGGGAGGACTTTCCCACTGGGTTTTTGCCTATTTCCTTGATTGTATGGACATCCAGTATGTAAAAGGGAGACTAAGAATTGTTGCTAGGCCCTATAATTTTCTGATATTTACTCCTAAATTTAGGATTAAGGAGGGGTGTTAGAATAATCAACCCATATTTGACATAAATTAAATCATTTTTGTCTTATTCCTAGAATTCTAGATTCCCTCTCTATGCTAGTTGACTTCTACATGTTCCTAGAAGTCAATACTTGCTAAAATGGGTCATGGAGCACTTTGGAATCATATTGGAAAATTATTTAGCATGTGTTCTTTCTTCATGGTTCCTTAAAGTGCATATCTTCTTTTTATGAAAGCTACCTTGCTTTACCACAGTTTTAAGGCATAAAGGAAAAGCTAGTCTAGGGGAACTTGCCTTGTTTTTTGACCACATCATCCTCCTTAATTTTATCCATAAAAAATCATGAATGAGTTGTATTTACAACACTTATTAGCTTTACCAATTTCTTTATCTAATTCGTGAGGATCTTCATGGATTTGGAATGCCCTTCTTTGCACCTATGGGGGATTTGACTTGTTTTAGTAAGCCTTCTTTTTGACTAATTTGAACATAAACCTAGTGATTTATAATATCTCATGTAATTATATATTTGAGCATCCTATTACTTCATATATTTTTCTTATGTACACTTATTCAACACAAGATTAAGTTATGCTCCAATTTCAGTCTCCTTCTGTGTGAATTTTGCATGTTTGATTAGCAATTTTGTGAGTGTAATTGATCTATATCTTTTGTTGAATTTCCACAACAAATTTAATTAATATATCCCTATTCTCTATAAAATAGGGGTGATTCATCACCATGATCATGCAAATGACATAATAACCCATCTTTATTGTGACTTCTATTGTACAAATTCCATTCTGATGCAACCATGTAATTATTCATCAGTCACATTTTTTTTCCCTTTAACATCCCATTTTGATAATATGGGATTGGATACCACTCTGTGATTCCCCTAGAGCCATACTTTTCCATCCAACACTATGATCAAGATATAGTTTACTGGAATTCAGCATTTGTGACGTTGGATTAAAAACTCATAAACAACATAATATATAATTTATAGGAAAATATAAATTAGTAATAGATGTAGAACTGACTATACCAAATTGATTTAGTATTCATGTATACTATCAACCATTATATAATATCATTAATATGGTCTCCTAATGAACTGTTGATATAGAGAAATGTAGTCAGTGTACTCAGGAACTCATTTCCAAGGAAGAGCATTACAATTCTCCATGGTTCTAGCATCTTCTTGATGCTCACAAGTCAATTCTGCATACAATTGGTATCGCTGAATATTTATTTCCATGTCAGAGAAATAATTAAGCTCCATGAATTCCACATTAGTGGTTGTATATGCATTCAAATTTTCTCATAAATATCTTCTAGACATGCGGGAACACAATCCTGAATTGATGTCAAATTCCACACTTGTGTTTTCCAATAAAGCACAAAATCACATATTTTTTTTAAACAAAACAAATTCACAAACATTAATTATCAACTTATAGATGGTAACAAACAAATTACTCTTTTTTTTATTTGATATACTAGTGAAATAACTCTACGGGTGATGTTCTCCTCCCACCCATAGGTACCTGTTTGTGTAAGGGAAATTTACTGGTTATGGATCAAGTTTTTCTCACACATACCAATTTCTACATGTCATAGGAAAATAACTAACATTATAATTTTATCTACTGACAAAAATCCCATTGAAGTGTCTATGGGCCAATTTTTAATTGATAAAGGAAAGATAATGTTCTGCAGCGATTCACACATATTGAAAATATGTGATATATAAATGTAAGGATAAAGGTATCATATTAAGGTCCACCTAGAACAACTTGGTATGTTGGATATGTGTTAGACTCATTTGACAATGGAGGGAAACCAATTACTAGAGATATAACAACTTCCCTCTCTCTCTCTCTCTCACACACACAATGGCTCTAAACCATCTGGGGTTTGAACCTGGGATGTTTACATGGGATATGAGTCACGACAGACACACACACAGACCAGTGTGTATATCTCAGTGGTATAGCTTGAGTGGTTTAGCTATTTGAGTTTTATGTATGATGTTGTGGGGTCAACTCCTTGGGTTGGATTCCATTGATGCATGCCTCATTTGATGTCCTTATTATTGGAGTATCGGTACAACAACATGGTATAACCTCCGCACCTTTGGGAATATAAAAAAAATGTGGACTAACCACCACACTTGGTGATAGGGCCTTGTTTTGGGTTTCAAATGTTCATCAACATATGAAGGTTTTGGTGTAACAGAAAACCTTACATGGTATCAAAGCATAGGTCTCAGGTTCAATTCCCTCGAATTACGCCGGATGGGGGGTGTTGGAGTATCGGTACAACAACATGGCATAACCACTGCACCTATGGGAATATATAAAAATGTGGACTAACTGTCACACCTAGTGATAGGGCCTTCTTCTAGGTTTCAAATGTTCATCAACATCTGCAGGTTTTGGTGTAACAACAAACCTTACACTTAGTAGGGTTAGGCAGTGTAATAAGCACCAATGGGTTTGGACTGGGTACCATCTGTGAATATGGGGAAGTGTCAAGATGAATTTTATGTAATCTATACCTTTTCATAGTTCTATTTTATTTCTCTTAAAATTTCATGAATAATTGTCCACACTGCTCCATTATTGTATTTTTTACGGTAGTCAATCTTTATACAAAACAATGCAATTCAGAATTGGCCATTTAATCACCAAGATATTTTATCTTCCATCAAAATTTTCGTATTTATCACATTGGGAATAAGGGACTATTAAATTTGTATCTTTGTCAATTGTTGATAACATATTTTTAGTTGTTTGTCATCATTGGACTAAACCTATGGTTTTCCCTCATTTATGAGAAGTTAGAATTGTTTGTAGGATTAATTATTTTGGATATACAAGGGGAAACAAACTTGATGGATTTTCTATGTGTGTGATGCAATAAATGATGTTGTTATGGACTCTGGAACAATGATTTGTGTTATAATTGTGTAGTACACACTATATTTTCTGGTTTATCATAGCTATTCACAAATCACAGTATTGTGATTTATATGGAAAAACTACTTAGTGAATGTATTATGTTTGGGTGTTTCTTTGCTGGAACTGGAATTTGAAGCTACTGTTGCTTCCTACTAGAAGATACCAAGGTATATGGGTAAAAATAATCATAGAACACAAATAATCTCATATCTCTAATTGTCATGATTACAAACTTGGTTAGATAGGTAAATCTGGACACTCAAACATTGTTGTAAGTAGTTCAAACTAAATTGTAGACTTAACGAGAGATTTATTTCCTTGCTTATAGTTAAAGTTTCTCCTAGCCATATTGGAATTATTTAATGTGCATCTGTGGACAAAATCAAATCTAAATATGTATTTTAGTTTGGACAAGATGAACATTTACTCTTTTATTAGCTTATTGTGATTTATGATTTCTCTTGACATTTTCCTGAATTCTAGCTTTCTCCAGTACCTTCAGCAATAAATATATTGTGAATCCCATATCTTATCTCTTTTCAGGTATGGGTTATTTATACATTCGGCCTTAGGTACATTGTTTCACAAACAACTATAAGAGTCATTCCCAAAATACAAGGAACTTATTCGACATTCATAACTTTTAGCCTCCATGCTAATGTGTTAAATATATAAAACGTCTACAACCTTTTTCAAGTTCAATAATTGTTGGGAAATATAAAATTGAAGTTATGTATACTAGTATTTATGTGATATTTTATCATGTTGATTGGATATTTTTTTTATATTAACATGTTTATCCCTTGTAAACACAGAAATAGTTTCCTTGTATAGAATTTTGATTTCATGTACTACGAAATCATGATCCCTTTGGACAATGTAAGGGACCATAGTCCAAAAATCCTATTGAATCACTAGACAAATAAAGGCTTATCTTGGATTAAACTTTCAGAAAATTAACATAGCAATATGATATCTCTATCAATGCAACTGAGGATTCCTAAGAAACCATTAATACAGAGTCTTCTGCAATTCTGGAAAGAGAGTGTTTCCTTCTACTAATGTACAACTAGGGTACCCTCCTACAAGGTCAGAGTTTATTTAGATAAAGAACCCACATGTGTGTTGAGTTATTGATATATATGAGTTAGAAAAATAAACTCAAATGTAGCTATTACCTTCTTCACTTGATTCATAATAGGAACAAGTACCATATTTCTAATGTTTCTATATTGGTTTTTACCAATATATCATGAGTTTTGAATCTCCATAAATTTGAACATGATTTAATCATTTATCCTCTACATATTTTTAACAAAACACACATAGAATAAAATTATGCATGATTGTTAGAACCTTTCCTCACAATATAATTCAAAGTAAAATAATGATAAGAATCAAAGTGAAGGACAGTCTCTATTCCACTAACAACTACGTCTCATTGACTTGTACCACCAATAAAATACCAAGATATCTCTTGATCAATACTTAACATCATTAGGAATTTGACTGCTTTCTCCTTTGGGGAAACCTTATTATCATTCATAGCCTATTTTATATTTTCGCTTGCTAGAGAAGGGGTAAACACCTTATCAAGGAATCACATTTGATTTCTGTACCACCAAATACTATAAATAAAAACAAAAACAATTTCCTTAAAATGGTGAATGTATTTTTCTGTTAGCCAGTGTAAAAGGTAGTCATTGAGAGTCCTCTTATCCCATTTATTTGATCCAACTAGGGATTTTGTCAACTCCTTCCAAACTGACTTACCAAAGGAGCAATTCATGAAAATATGATCCATTTTTTATTCATTACTTTTGCAAGGAATGCACCTACTCAATACATGTCAGTTTCTTTTCTATTCATTGTCCAAAATTAAAAGTTTGTTAGCTAATTCCAACCACATGAGTTCTATTCATTCAAAGTCAATTCTATTCAGAGATTCAACTCTCAGCTCTATTAGTGAAATTGTTGCTTTGTTGTGATAATATTATCTAGGTTCTGATCATGGGGTGAAGGCACAAGATGAAGGATGGATCTTATATGTGGCATTGGTTTGTGGAGAAAAAAATGTCTTCCTTGATTGAAACTAACACATGTGATACTTATGTTGTTTTTGTTAAATTTTTTTAACATGGATATGCATTTGTTAGCAGCAACAAACTTTTCAAAATTGCATATTTTGAGAGTATAAATATGAGATTATAGCAGCAATAGATGAACAGTAAACAAGAACAAACAATCACTCAGAAGTACATAGGTTTTACGCTTCGGAAAAACTTTTCAAGGAATAAAAACCATAGCAATGAAAATCTTCCTTAACATGAGATGACTTAATTTTCACATGAGTAGATAAAGAATAGACATATTACATCAATTTGAATTTTCCACTAGGGCATACCAAACGAAGCCGATAGATAATCATTGTGCAATACTACCATTGTCATCAAGTGCTGACCATTCCCACAAAATCATTGAGATTTACTGTTGACCAAATAAAAGAGGAACCTGTGAATTTAGTTGACTATGTTGAGGTTGTTGTTGACTTCTATAAGTGCCTAGCATGTTCGATGGATGAATAGGAGTCTTTCTATGACTGATCGTTGCATTTTTAACCCTCCAATGAGGCTCTTCCTACTATATAAATGCCTAGTAGGACTCAATTGGTGAGAAGATTCCCTAATAAGGGAGAAAATGATAAAGAACAACCCTAAATAGGGAAAATTAGATGAGAATAGCCCTAACTAGGGAAAAACTACTGAGGACAGGGCCCTAACATGTCTACCGTCTACTACAAATGATAAACCAAACCTTGCAACTTTCTTTGATGTTCAATTAGTCCACACATGAGAGAGAGAGAGAGAAAGAGAATGAGAGAGAAGAAACAACATATAATCCCCGCGGAAATTTTATTTTGATAAGATATGAAGAAGTGTTGAATGTGTTTGGAACAAATGAGGAGCTTCTTCATTTATAGTTCAAGAATCAATAGTGATAGAAAAATCCATAACTGAAGGAAACCACCCTTAGGGGTTTTTAATTTTTTTGTCTTTTGACATTTTGATCTTTTAATATTTTGACCTTTTTGATATTTTGATATTTTTAATATTTAGTGGTAGCATTGGTATTTTATTGGTGGGCACTTGGATCATCACTATGGGTACTTGGACCCTCATTGATTTTCTTGGTCCTTCAAGTGGTTCCATGACCACAATTAGTCATATCAAGCGTTATTCTTGGTCGTGATATTCCATATGTGTCAACTCTAAGTACATCATCATAAATAAGGAATATTTTCATTGTTTATCTCCTTATCCTCGTTGACACCAGGGTCATGTTTTAGGTACTTCAACAAGGGGTGTCTGGGCTCTGTTTCCGCCTTTCACACACTTGGGTCATGTGGCAGAAATCTTCAAGCCACTCGGTGTGTCCTTGGTGGCAAGTCTCGAGTCAAGGACATCACCTTGTTCTTGACTCCTCCGTTTAGGCTTAACTCCTAACGAAGCCACGGGGGGTAGAACCTATTAAGTTACTAAGTATAATTACTTAGTATGGTGATGTTAAACTGAATGAATTACTTAGGAGTTTGAAATTTAACCATAAACAACCATAGATGACAAGATACAAAATGAGAACACAAAAGCACAATGCTAAGATGCAATATATATATATATATATATATATAGCAAGAAAATAACCAGTTCCTTAAAATGGAGTCAAAATATAATCAATGTAATTGCATGTGCTTGGAGTGAATGTTTTGCAAGCCACTCGGTGTGTCCTTGGTGGCAAGTCTCGAGTCAAGGACGTCACCTTGTTCTTGACTCCTCCGTTTAGGCTTAACTCCTAACGAAGCCACGGGGGGTAGAACCTATTAAGTTACTAAGTATAATTACTTAGTATGGTGATGTTAAA
>LPNX010434116.1:0-27228 GCA_001517045.1 Pseudotsuga menziesii
ACTTTAATGTGAGGGTCACATTTTTCCCTCTTAAAGTGACTTTAGGCAAAATTAAAGTCACCTAGGGAACATCTGCCTAGGTACAAAAATCAACAAAGGGAAGAAGAAGAGCAAGGAGGGTTCCAAGAAGGGTGGGGCCAAGCCACAGTAGGATGGGCAGAAGAAGGATATGAGCACTGTGAAGTGCTTTGCATGTCACAAGATGGGACACTATGCTGCTACGTGTCCGAACAAGAAGAAGAAGCAGCAGACAATCGCTTCAGCTGAGATCGATGATTTTGCAGCTAGATTTCAGAGTGAGTTTTCACTTTGCACTTGGCATATTGAGAGAGAGAGAGAGCATCCATTCTCACCAGTGCGGATGTTGACAGACAAAGGGAGTTTTCCTGTGTAACAAACCATTCTTACAGTGCATCTACTTCCAGCACTTGGTACATAGATAGCGGAGCCTCGAGCCACATGACAGGTGCTCATGAGATGTTCTCCGAGCTTTCACAGGCAGTTACAGATGTGGAGGTTGTGTTGGGAGATGACTCAATAGTCAGTGCAGTTGGACGTGGGACCATAACATTTCAAAGGGAGTCCATGAGTCCCATGGTATTGCGGGATGTATTGTATGTGTATGGGCTGAAGAACCTAGTGTCAGTTTCCATGATCGAGGATCAGGATCTTGGGGTGTCTTTCATTGATGGACACGTGCATATGTTTCCCAAGACTGCAAGACCATCTGCTTCAGTTGCCATTGGAGCGAGATGTGGGAAACTGTATAGGCTCTTATTTCAGCCGCAACACGCTTTAGCACATAGCAGCAGCGGTGAGTTGTGTGAGCTTTGGCATAGGAGGATCGCTCACTTGCATCATCCAGCCTTGGGGTTGTTGAGGCACATGGTGACAGGTTTACCAGAGTTCAGCACAGGGCAAAGTGATGTGTGCAGGGGGTGTGCTTTGGGAAAGTACACCAAGACTGCTTTTTCGAGCAGTGATAGTAGGTCAGTTGGTACTCTTGACTTGATACATTCAGACTTATGCGGACCTATGTCTTTTGTGTCCTTGAGAGGATATGAGTATTATGTGACATTCATTGATGACCATTCCAAGAAGAAATGGATCTACTTTCTGAAGAGCAAGAAGTCTGAGGAAGTCTTGCAAGGGTTCCAAGAGTTCAAAGCTCTTGTGGAGAACCAAACAGGGAGGAAGATCCGAGTCTCGAGATCGGATAACGGGGGTGAGTATACCTCCAAGGAGTTTGATGGATTTTGCAAACAAGAGGGGATCAAGAGATAGTTGACAGTTCCGTATACTCCAGAGCAGAATGGAGTAGCAGAGAGGAAGAACAAGTCCATTGTTGGAGCAGCTCGAGCTATGTTACATGTCCAGTCACTTCCTTTCTTTCTCTGGGTTGAGGCTTGCAACACCGATGTATATCTTCAAAATAGGAGTCCCCATCGAGCAGTGGGGAACATGACACATGAGGAGTGTTTTCCAGGCAAGAAGCCTGAAGTTGGCCATTTTCGTATATTTGGTAGTCTAACTTACTCTCATGTCCCTTCAGAGAAGAGGACAAAGTTGGAGCCCACTACAGAGAAGGGCGTCTTTGTGGGCTATGATGAGACTGCGAAGGCTTTCCGTATTTATCTTCCCTCTCAGAGAAAAGTGGTGGTGAGGAGGGATGTGAAGTTTGAGGAGGAGCGAGCCTTCAGGAGGTCGAGAGAATCAGGGCAAGGAGAGCAGCAGGTCCCTGCACCTCAGGTTGTGGCACAGGTTCCATCTACGCAGCAGTCAGGATCACAGGTTTCCGGGGTTACAGGACCACAGAGTTTTGGCACAGGTTCACCAGGTTCAGTGGTTAGGCCAGCAGGGTCTTCGGGGACAAGTGATGGGTCTACTATTACAGGTACACCTTACAAGGGATTGGGATCAGGATCATGATCAGGATTACAGGGTACACCTGGTGTTGGAACACCAGCTTCAAGTTCACAGATGACTGGGGCTTCTAGCTCTGGTAGTTCTTCAAATGAGGACAGGCCAGTGCGGGAAGAACGTTCAGGGAAGAAGAAGCCTAAGTGGCTTCAAGAGACCTTGAAGGATGTCTTAAAGGCTGGGACACCCAGTGACAAGGTGAGAGCCATCAAGATGCCTGACAGATTGGGCATGATGTTGGTGGCTTGTACACGATATTTTGAGCCTTCTACTTTTGAGGAGGCCTCCAAGCATTCGGTATGGAGAGATGCCATGATGGATGAGTACCATTCCATCATGAAGAATGATGTATGGGAGATTGTTCCGAGACCATAGGGGAAGTCAGTGGTGACTTCTCGTTGGCCTTACAACCTGAAGCATGCGGCAGATGGGAGTGTGGAGAAGTACAAATTCAGGTTTGTAGCGCGGGGGTTTTCACAGGTTGAGGGCATTAGTTATGAAGAGACTTTTGCGCCAATTGCTCAATATACTTCTATCAGGGCATTGATTTCCATTGCGGCGGAAATGGGTTGGAAGATCCATCAGATGGATGTGAAGACCGCATTTCTCAATGGGATCATACAGGAGGAGATTTACATTGAGCAGCCTCAGGGCTTTGAGATACATGACAGAGAGACACATGTATGCAGGCTGAAGAAGGCCCTTTACGGGCTAAAGCAAGCTCCAATAGCTTGGTACTCCATGATTGATTCTTACTTGCTAAGTATGGGGTTTCAGAACAGTGAAGCAGATCTGAATCTCTACTTCATCATGGTTGGAGATGATCCAAGTGTTCTTCTACTATACGTTGATGACTTGTTTATCACAGGGAGAGAGAGACCCATTGTAGCTTGCAAGAAGGATCTTGCATTAGAGTACGAGATGACTGATATTGGGCTGATGCATTATTTTTTGGCATTGGAGGTTTGGCAAGAGCTTGGATAGATTTTCCTGGGGCAGGGAAAGTATGCGGTTGATATTTTGAGGAGATTTAGGATGGAGGATTGCAGACCTATGTCGACACCTATGATCACCAACTAGAAGAAACTTCATGCTTCTGAGGGAAAGTTGGTGGATCCTACTTTATACTGTCAGCTTATTGGGTCATTGATGTATCTGGTCAACACTCGACCAGATTTGTGTTTTGCAGTGAACACTCTTAGCCAGTTCATGGTTGAGCCTAGGACTGTGCATTGGGTCGCTGCAAAACATGTGTTGCACTATCTTTCAGGGACAGTGGATTTTGGTTTGGACTATAGGAGGTCAGAGGGGATCAGATTGGTTGACAATACAGATTCAGATTGGGTGGGCAATGTGGCAGACCAGAAGAGCACTTCCGGATGTTGTTTCAGTTTGGGCTCGACAGCAGTGTCGTGGTTCAATCGGAAGCAAAAATCCGTTACATTGAGTACTGCAGAGGCTAAGTACATGGCAGCCAGTTTGGCCAACTGCGAGGCCTTGTGGCTTCACAAGTTGCTGGTGAATCTATTTGGTCAGGAGCATAGGCCTACGGTTATTTACTGTGACAATTAGAGCTCCATCTAGCTCTCTGAAAATCCGGTTTTCCATGACAAGTCAAAGCACACAGAGATCAGATATCATTTCATCCGAGACTATGTTCAGAGAGGGGCAGTGATGCTTCAATACATTTCCACATATGAGTAGATAGCTGACATTCTGACGAAGTCTTTGGGAAGGGGCAAGTTTGTCTTCTTCAGAGACAAGTTGGGAGTGGTGCAGAACATGTTCCTCGGTAAGAGGGAGTGTTAGTTTTGTACCTAGGGAAGTGTTCCCTTAGTGACTTTTGCCTTAGTCACTTAGAGAGGGGACATAAAGTGACCCTTGCATTAAATGACTTAAGTAAAAGCATTTAATTTGACTTTAGAGCATTAAAGTCACTTTTTGATTAATTTAAGTGGGTGAGTGAAATTAATATTTTAGAAATAAAATATGAGCATTTAATTTCAGCCCTTGATCTAATCTAATCTCCACCGTTAGATTAGACTCACCCTAGGGTTTTCTCAAAAAGGCATTTTGCCTCACTTTTGCAGATTGAAGTGAGAAGAGAGAGCTAAGAGAGAGAAGAGAGAAAGCTTCCATTTTTCTTGAGCAAGAGGAAAAATTTTGCAACACGCAAATTGAGGGAAAGGACAACAGCAAAGAGGGCATGGAAATCGAGAAGACAGCAACATTTATTGTTGGTCCGTACAGTCCATATGGTACGGTTTTTGAGGCAACATGCACGATTTTCGAGGCAAATTTCTGGGCACGATTTTCGAGACGAAATTTGGGCACAGATTTCGAGGTTCATACAGTCCGTACAGTTCGTCCGTACAATGGCATGAAAATCAAGGCATAAAACAAAAAAAATCAGAGTTTGACCTGCAACTTATAAGATTTTCGCTACACAACTACTAGAAGGTGAGAATCAAATAATGAGCAAAGAAATCATAAACTTCAAACTAGAAAATATATGAACTCCTTTACTACAAGAATGAAAACTAATAAAATTTATGGAATACAAATACCATAAATCTTACCAAAGCAAATTAGTATGCTTCCTTGGCCAACCAAACTTGTGTAGCTCCTTAAGCATGGAAGCAAATCATCAATGGGAACAATGCACACAAGATTCCTCCAAAGATTTTGATTACCAAAGCCAAATGGCTGAAAATTACAATGGCCCAAGCAAGAGCAAGGGCAAGAGAACAAGAGAAAGAATGAGAGCAGGAGCAAGAGAGTGGGTGTGTGTGTGTTTTTGTGTAACCTAAATGAGGAGGGGAAGCCTCCTTAAATAAGAAAAATGAAAGAGTGAGGCTCTTTGCATGCTAGACAAGTGTCACAAGGGAGAGAGTGGGGGCGAATTTGCTCAAAGAGGGCAAAACCAAGGTTTGAGATCTCAAATATGGGAAGAGAACCCCCAATTTAATGCTTTTAACCTTATTGTTATATAAAATGGGGAAGAAAACACCATAGTGGGGCCATTTCCATTGAGTTTAGCTCACCCAACCAATCAAAGAGAGAAGGGGGCACCCCCCTAGATTCGGCAACTCAAAACTTGTTATATGCTTGCTTGGGGGGGGGGGGGGCTTTGGGTCTTAATTTTGTCTTAGGAACATAATATAAACATTGGAACCTTTACCTGGCCACCCCAAGTGACTATAATCACTTTTCCAAAATTTGGCTCTCTAATTAAATGCCCAATTTCCTAATTTCCATGACTGACCTGGGCAAAAGTGATCAAAACCATAGTAATACTTGTCCGAATGACTTCAAACTTGGCCCAAGGGTGTAGGGTGTCTCATGCCATTTGTCTTGAGTACCCATACCCCTATACAACATTAAAAGGGACCAAGTAACCCTTTTTTACATTACAACAAATTGTCCTAAGTGACAATTTTTAATGACCAAAAATTAAAAAAACCTATGCAAAACTTAATGACATTCCGCAAGACTCTGGATAATGTCTAGCATGGTAATATAGAACATTCCTAGGCCCCAATCACCCCATGAACTCGATCACTAGAACACCTTTCACCACTTTAGAGGTTATTTTGAGTGAAAAACTCAAATAATTAAAATCTCTAAGAAGAAATTTTAATTATCCAAGTGAAAAACACTCGATGAAAGGACTTCCCTAATGACTAAGTCTTAGGTGATCAAGTTACAAAAAACTAGACCTTCATGTTGACATATCCTTACAAAATCCCCCGCGGGTGGCGGAAATTTCATAGAGAGAAGAAGAGAAGAAGAGCTGCCTCGCTTGATATAATCATTAAGTACTTCATTCTTATCTTCAAGGCACATCCAACATGTGCATGGTACATCGTTGTCCACCTAGTTGGTTTTGGTGGACAACATTCTGGCTCCAACTCGGGGACGCGTGCTTGGTCATCGGAATGACAAAGTGTCCTCAGACACACAACTTTATTAATGAAGAAGGAAAATAATTACATCACAAAAATGTGAGGGCTATGTCCTGAAAGATTACCTCACATGGAAAACTCGATGGATTTAAATATCCAAAGAGTAACAACTAATTTACCGTTACTGAAACTAACTTAGGGACACCTCACATAATCACGTGAGTGTGTAGATGCCCTTTTACATTTATTAAACTAAACTTCTAAACATAACATTTTGGATCATAATTCCTAACAATCCCCCCTTTGATCCAAAAATTCTTTTGAACAATTACCAAGTTCATTTCTAAACTTATCAAATTTGACCCTTCCAAGAGATTTTGTAAAAATATCCGCAGTTTGATCTTCTGATGGACAATTCTTTGGCTTGATGATTTGTTTGACGACGAGAGCCCGAATGTAATGATACTTGGTATCCACATGCTTAGTCTTTAAATGAAAAATAGGATTTTTGGCTAACTTGATTGCTGATTGATTATTAATAAATAATGAAGTTGCTTCTTTCTGATCAACTTTGAGGTCTTGCAAAATCCTTCTTAACCAAACTATCTCACAAGCGGCTTCCCAAGCTGAAATATATTCTGCTTCTGCTGTAGAATTCGCAATTGTATCCTGCTTTTTACAACTCCATTCCACTGCAGATGATCCCATATTCATTAAGTAACCTGAAGTAGATGCCCTGTCATCAACATCTCTAGCAAAATCCGCATCTAAATAGCCAACAAGCTTGAAATTTTTGTTTCTTTTAAACTCAAGTCCAAAATCCTTTGTTCCTTGAAGATACTTTAACACCCTTTTTGCTGCATTCCAATGACTTTCTCTAGGTTCCTGCATATATCTGGAAAGTATGCTCACTGCATAAGATAGATCAGGATGAGTATTCATCAAGTAAATGAAACATCCAATTAACTGTCGATATCCAGTACCATTTACAAGTCCCCCCCCTTCAAACTTAGAAAGTTTTAAATTTTGCTCCATGGGGGTAATCGTTGGTTTACATTCCTCCATTCCAAACTTCTTCAATAATCCAGAAATGTACTTAGCTTGAGAAATAAATATGCTTCCTTCCCGCTGCTTTACTTCAACTCCAAGATAGTAATGAAGTAATCCCAAGTCTGTCATTTCAAAACCTGTTTGAAGTTCTTGCTTAACCTGAAGTATATGGTCATTATTGTTACCTGTTATGAGCAAATCATCAACAGACATAATCAAGATGACTAAGTTGTTTTCCTGGATTCTAACATACAAAGTATCATCTGACTCACTACGAAGAAAACCAACTTTCTGTAGGTAGGCATCCATTTCTGCATACCAAGCTTTGGGAACCTATTTCAATCCATACAATGCCTTAACCAGTTTACAAACTTGATTTTCTTTCCCTGGAACCTCAAAACCAGGAGGTTGAGTCATATAAACATCCTCTTGCAAATCACCGTTTAGAAATGCTCTTTTTACATCCATTTGATGTACTTTCCATCCATTTTGTGCAACTAAAGCTAGCACAATCCTGAAAGTATTCCATTTCGTTGTTGGAGCAAAAGTTTCTTCATAATCAATCCCCTCTATCTGAGCAAAACCCTTTGCCACCAATCTTGCCTTATATTTATCAATATCTCCATTTGCTTTGTACTTAATTCTGTAAACCCACTTACAACCAATGGGTTTAACATCATGTGGACAATCAACAATTTTCCAAGTCTGATTCTTCATTACTACATCATACTCACTTTGCATTGCTATTTTCCATTCATCATATTCAACTGCTTCATTAAAAGTAGTTGGTTCAACAACTGAAAGAGCAAAATTTTCTAAACCCATATTAGAACTCCTTGTACCTATTTTGCCTTTTTCATCAGACTTAACATCCTGAAGTAACTTAGTTGCCCATTTTGGTTGCTTCTTTTCAATGTTAACTTGATTTGAATCATCCAAGTTAACTTGTGAAGAATTCAAAGTATCTTCAACCTGATCCAAGGTGTCTTCAATCTGTTCGTCATCCTGTACTTCTGAAGTGAAATCAAACAATTGTTCATTCCTTGTCTTGTTTAAGTGTTGCATCCTTATTTGTTCCTTAGTTACTTTTTCCTCTTAGTGACTAAGTTGTTTTTCAACCTCTTCTACACTTAAACTTTCTGTTTCGTCAAAAATCACATCCCTGCTGACAATAAACTTTCCCTCTGACAGAAGCCTATACCCCTTTTCCTCATCGGAATAACCAATCAACATGCACTTAACACTTCTAGACTCTAACTTCTTTCGCTTTTCTTTTAGGACAAGTGCATAACAAACTGAACCAAAAACTCTCAAATGTTTGACCATAGGTTTGAATCCATACCAAGCCTCAAAAGGAGTTATTCCATTAAGTGATGACGAAGGAGATCGATTCCTCAAATAAACTGTTGTATGAACTGCTTCAGCCCAATAACATGAATTCAACCCTTTGAAAAATAACATTGCTCTAGCCATGCCCAATAAAGTCTTATTCATCCTTTCTGATACTCCATTTTGTTGTGGAGTATAAAAATTGGTCAACTGTCTTTTAATCCCTTTTTCCTGACAATAAGTCAAAAAATGATTTGATGTAAACTCACCACCATTATCAGTTCTCAAAGTAGCAATCTTTTCCTTTGTCGCTGTTTTAACCAAATTTTGAAATGACTGAAACTTTTCAAACACTTCTGATTTTTCCTTCAAGAAATACACCCAAACCATCCTGCTAAAATCATCAATATACAACAAAAAATATTTACAACCACCAAGTGAAGTTTCCAAAGGACCACAAACATCACTATGAACAAGCTGTAATCTCCTTGTTGCTCTCCAAGTGCTTTTTGAAAAAGCTATCCTTCTCTATTTGCCATAAATGCAAGCTTCACACTTTGCATTTTCCTTCTGAAAAGTAGGCAACCCCTTTACCATTCCTTGTTCTTGGAGCTATATAAGACTATCAACATTCAAGTGCCCAAAACGAATGTGCCACAATCTAATAGGTGAAACATCAATTTCAACTAAACCTACAAATTCCTTCAAATGTTCCTTTGATCTAGGAATGACTGTTCCCTTCATCCTAAGAAGCTTTATGTCTTCATAACCTGTCATAACTGTTTTGTATGCATCTTTTTTTTAATTAACCAAAAGGATACCATCTTCCATTACAATTTGATGTCCTAATTGGCGAATGACAACTAAAGACAACAATTTTTTCTTAAATGTAGGCACATACCAAACATTAGAAATCAATCTTTCTCCAATTCCTGGCAAGTCAACCTTGACTGTTCCTTTTCCCTGTGGCAAATGAATAGAATCATCTGCAAGGAAGATTGAATTTAAATTACAATCTTCATAACTCCAAAAGAAATCTTTCCTGTGTGTCATATGCTGAGTAGCCCCTGTATCCATAATCCAAGCATCTTCAAAATCATTTTTGAAACAATAAGAAGACTGGACAAAATCCGTTGATTCCAACCGATGAACTTGAATAAAATCCGTTGATTTTGATTGTCCAAGTGCTATAAAAACATATTCACAATTTTCACTATCGTCTGCATGAGCATAATGTAATGTGTTGCTGATGAAGATTCTTTAGATTCTCTTTCTTTTTGAATTTTTTCAAATGAAACTCTACACTCTGAAGCATAATGTCCAACTCTATTGCAACGAAAACATGTGACTTGTTTATTATCTCTTCCTCTTCCAGAGACCTGTTGGTTTTCTGAAACTCTTCCTCTTCCAAAAAACTGTGATTGTGTACTTTCTGATTCTTTAGAACCTCTTCCTTGATTTCTTCCTCTTCCTCTTCCGCGGCCTCTTCCTCTTCCAAAACCCTGACCATGACCTCTGTTTGAATATTGAAAAGAATTCCGTTGTTGTTCTTTCTGATCATTGCCCTTTTGATGATTACCTGAAGACTGTTTGCTAGTACTTGCGACCAAAACATCTTCTCCTACTTGCTTTGTTTTACCAAAAGTTTTGTCATGTGTGGCAAGTAATTCACTTAGTGCGTCAAAAGAAATATTATCCAATTTATTTGTAATCTGTAAAGTTTCCAAAAAATGCTTATATGTCTCAGGCAATCCTGCAATCAAAATGGTCACCATCATGCTGTCCTCAATTTTACCAAAACTAGCTCTTGAAATTTCTTGTTTGATATTCTTCAATCTCGAAATGTACTCCATGACATCACCTCCTGAAGACAATTTTTGTTGAAACAACTTCAATTGGAGATCGATTTTCTTAGCTTCACTTTGAGAATCAAATAAATCTTTCAATGTCTTCCAAGCTGACCACGCACCAGAACTATTTTCAATATGCACAAAAATATCATCAGAAACAGTATAGTGAATCAATGCTAAGGCCTTCTCGTCTTTTAGTTCCCACTTTGCAAGCTGATCAGGAATAGTCGGTTTGGTAGGCTAAGCATTACAGACAACCTTCCACAATTCATTGTAAATAAGAGTGCTTTGAATATGACGACTCCACACTTTATAATTTTTCGATCCTTCCAACTTGTCAGATTCATTAAAAAGACTTACAACTCTAGACATTGTAAAAATAAATAAACACCTTATAACTCCAAAAGATGTGTATTATGCAAACCTTCTAGCTCCAAGAATTAAAAAAAGAAAGCACCTTATGTCACCAGAATAAACAATCACCTTATATCACCAATAGAAGTGTTGGAAAAAGATTTTATGCAAAAATATCACCACCAACACGAAAGCAAAATTACGCATCAACAAGAGTCACCATGAAAGAAATACTACAAGAAACACCACACACCATGCAAAAGAAAGCTATAGGGGCTTGGCCTTGACCCACTTATAGCCTCAAGAAAAGAATTTGATAGAGCTTCACTTTGCTCTAATCAAACCTTGAGTGAAAATACAAGTACTCCTTATGACGCCAACAATGCTCCTTGTTACTCCAATGCCCAATAAAAAATGCACCTTATCACTCCAAAAAATAACAAATCTTTATAGGTGAATTGGAGAGATACAAGATTGTTGAGTGAGAGGTCACAAGTTCCAATCCCATCAACTCCAAAAATAACCCTTGTTGTTTTTTTTTTAAGTTTTATTTCTCCACCTTTTTTTTATATACAATATAAAAAACCTCCAAAAATAAAAAATGAATAATAAATTACCTTATCTCTCCAAAACAACTAATTCACTTTTCAAAATATTACATAAACATGAATCCATGCACGATCTGAGGCAAATATATTTAAACCATTTTAAACCAACAGCACAATGAGTGATTTCTTCAGGGTACACGACTGTTTCTAATAAATTCATCGTTGCATCATCACCACACTTTCGGAAACGAGATGCACACAATGCTCCACTGCTTCAACGCCTCCTCCACGCTGGTGTTCACACTGATGTCCTTTCTACGTTGGTCTCTCTTCAACGCCTCCTCCACGCTGGTGTCCTCTCTTCAACCACGCTGATGTCCTTTCTTCAACACCTCATCGAGCCCCCGAGCCTCATGCACACAATCTGCCTCATGCACACAATTTGCAAGACGTGCACGCTGGTGTTCTCTCTCTTGCCTCCTCGAAAACACTGCTGGGTTATGCTGGTGTATGTCCTTCCTACCACAGGCTATGCTATCTCTCTCAATGAGCGAGTGCAATAAGAATGATTTTTTTATTTAAAAAAAGAACCAAGAACTTATATGTGTCTTCCTTTTTTTTTTAATTCTCTTCCACAAAAAATTTTAACTAACCTTGCCTTTCAAAAATACAATATTTTACTCTCCAAGTAAAATGAAAAAACTGAGTCAATAAAAAATCTTTTCTGCACAGATTCTTTTTTTTTAGCCCAAAAGAATAGGAAGCATTAACTTACGATCAAAATTTCGCTATTCCAAAACCTTGAAAGTCACCTTCTTCAAACAACCTTTAGCACCTTCCAATCAGATTCCAACCAAACCAAGCTTCAATTGCATGCTCTAATACCACTTTGACAAAGTGTCCTCAGACACAAAACTTTATTAATAAAGAAGGAAAATAATTACATCACAAAGATGTGAGGGCTAAGTCCCGAAAGATTACCTCACATGGAAAACTCGATGGATTTAAATATCCAAAGAGTAACAACTAATTTACCGTTACTGAAACTAACTTAGGGACACCTCACATAATCACGTGAGTGTGTAGATGCATTTTTACATTATTAAACTAAACTTCTAAACATAACATTTTGGATCATAATTCCTAACACGGAAAGCATGCGAGAACCTCATAATCTGTGAAAAGAAAGCTCAACATGCCAAACATAAGCACCATGTGTAATATGATAACAAATGCATATGTTATAAAACCAAGAATGATATAATACATAAACACATCTAAGTCAATATATGCAATAAAAATACAACAAAATTAAAGAAAATGAGTAAGACCAGAGATACGTTACAGAGGGTACCCCTTTGGGCACCAATGAGTCCTCATCTGAGAAAATAACTTGAGTTGTTGCCCATTCACTGGCAAGTTCATGGGTTCACCATCCAAGTGCCTAAGGTGGAAAGAATTTGGCCCTGCGTCATCCCTGATGATAAATGGACCCAACCATAAGCTGTCAAATTTACCGTGCTTTCCTGGCTTTCCCTTCTTTTATCCAACAACAAAACTGTATCCCCAATACTGAAAACCCTTTTCCTTGTTGTCTTGTCAAATGCACTTTTAACCTTTTCTTGGTTCTTGCAAGTTTGTTCACAAGCCATCTTTCTATTTTCATCAAGTTTGATTATCTAATTAACCCTGTCATTCATTGCACTTTCACCTGAAATAGAAGTATGAAGTAGACTATGTATAGGAAGCCTAAGATGCATTGGTAACTGAACATCCAAACCATAAACCAACTCAAATGGACTTTTCCCTATAGAAGCTTTCTTTGTTATCCTGTCAGCCCATAATGCATACTTAATCTTACTATCCCATGCCTTCTTGTTTTCTCCAACAATTTTCTTAACAATGGTCATTAGATTTTTATTACTTGATTTTGCTTGACCATTTCCTTGAGGATAGTAATTTGATGAATGAGACAAAATAATGCCATAATCAAAACAAAAAGATTACATTTTTGCTGAACTAAAGGCTTTAGCATTATCTGTTGTTATCTTTGCTGGCACACCAAATCTTGTTATTATTTTATCTTCAAGAAAATCCATAACTACCTTTTCAGTTGTTGCTTTGGTAGGAATGGCTTCCACCCATTTAGTGAAGTAATTTGTAGCTGTTAAGATCCATGAGTAACCATTGATTGAATTATCTTTAAATTTTCCTACGAAGTCCAAACCCCACTGCTGAAAAGGAGCTTCTACAACAACTGGTTGTAAAGGCAAGGGCGCTAACTTTTGTTTACCAGTGAAAAGCTGACAAGGTACACAACATCTCACAAATTTGTGGACATGAGAAAAGATAGAAGGCCAATAGTAACCGGCTCTAAGAATTTTATGAGTAGTGGTTCTAGCTGCATAGTGACCACCACACAATCAGCATGAAATTCATTTATGAGACTTTTGGCTTCATCTTTATCAACACATCTAAGGATCAACCCATTTGGATTCTTCCATCCTAGTCCTCTATTTGAGTAATAACAAATTTGGTTGTTTTTAACCTTAAGGCTCTTCTCTTATGACCCTCAAGATGACTGGGGCATGTGCCATGCTTTAGATAGAAAATAATATCCGCATACCATTCCACTTGTTGTAACTTTTGAAGATTTGGGGAATATTCAGGCTCATCATTTTGGCAAACCATGTCCAAAGCTTTTTCATTGCCTTCAGTCAACATTTGGGCTAGGCCTTGTCCTTTGACTAACTTTGTGGGCTTGATTTCTATGTCATACTCTTGTATTTTAGCAATCCATCTCCCTCTTGCACCTAACCCTTCTGTTTGAGATAATACATCTTTGACTGCTGAGTTAGGAACATATCCAATTACTTTAGAATACCCAATAAAAGTTCTAAAATGCTTAAGGGACTTAACCAATGCATATGCTTGCTTTTCAACTGTATGATATTTTAACTCTGAGTCTTGCAAGGCCCTCCTCATGTAAGCAATGGGTTGGTCATGGCCTTGGTCATTTGTTTGGAGCAAGGCACCTGCAATGGTATCTTCCAAAGCAAAAGAAAAAATCTTGAAATCCTTGGAATAATCTGGACTTACTAGGACAGGAGCTTTAGACACGAATGCCTTTATTTCCTTAAAAGCTTTCCTGCCTTGATCATCCCATTCAAATTTGACATCTTTCTTAAGCAATTTGTAAAATGGCTTGGCTACTTCTGCATAGTTCGGAACGAACCTGTGCACAAAATTTGTTTTTCCAAGGAAGGACTGGAGAGACTTCTTTGATATGGGCAATGGGATCTTTTCAATGACTTCAACTCTTTCAGGATCTATTTTCACCCCATCCTTGGTGACCATATGGCCCAAAAGTTTTCCCTCAAGTACCCCAAACACTGACTTAGCTGGATTCAATGAAATGCCAAATTCCCTGCACCTTTCAAAAACCTGTTTTAAATGTTTGATGTGGCTTCCCCCATCCTTTGAAAACACTGTTAAATCATCCCGATAGATCTCAATTATTTTCCCTATCAACCCTCTGAAAGCATAATCCATTGCCCTCTGAAAAGTGGCCCCAACATTAGACAAACCGAAAGGCATTCTTACATAATGGAAAGTCCCCCATGGGGTTGTGAATGTAGTTTTATGTTGATCTTCCTTTTTAACCATTACTTGATTATAACCAAAAAAACCATCAAGCATTGACATCATTCCAGAACCTGTTACTTTTTGTAGTTGTGTTTCCATTTTTGGAAGGGGAAAAGGTCCCTTTCACAAGCTACGTTCAAATTTTTAAAATCCACACATAATCTAATTGCCCCATTCTTCTTTCTAACCACTACTAAGTTTGAGCACCAAGAAGAATATCTTGTTGGGACAATTATCCCAGCTTTCAACATTTTTTGTAGCTCCAGGTGGACTAAGGGAGCTAATTTAGGATTCATCTGCCTTAGTTTCTGTTTAAAGGGTTGAGCTCCTTCTTTCAATGGAATAGTATGCTGAAGCACATCCTCACTATAGACTTTTAGCTCATCATATGAAAAGGCTAAAACATCCCTATATTCTTTCAATAATTTTACTATTTGGTCCCTTTCCTCTTTTGGGGTGTTCTTTCCAACTTTTATCATTTTCGGGTCCATTGATCCTATGTTCATCTCTATATGTTCACCATTTTTTAAACTTTTTTCTTCTTTCTTTTTGCAACCATCATCCCTATCAAAGAAACACTCATAAGAAACAACCTTTCTAGGCACCAGATTGATTTGTCGATCTTTCTCTGGATTATGACATCCTTCCTCCTTATGACTAATTTCAAAGTCAGCAAACTCATGCATATTATTCAAAAAGTTAATGACTTGCCTATCATCACTGAAGACCTGCCAATGATCAACATTGTCAGGAACTGAAGGTCTGAATATGATTTCCATTTTAACATCTTCCTTAACCATATCTTTTGAAAGCTGCAGGGTAGAAGCTGCTACAGCTAATGCATCAGCTTTAGTGTTCATCTCTCTAGGAATGGCAGTAAGGTTTAATGCATCAAAGAACTCCATGGTGCTCAATATCGCATTCCTATATCTTTTTAGCCTTTCAGATTCCACAAAATTAGAGAAAATAGCATAATTCCCAATCCCATTTGACTTATACTTTAGTTCATTTCTTGGATTTTTTGGGTCTTCAACATGATATTTCCTTTGTAACTCTCTATTAAGCCTAACCATGGTTCCTTCAGGGGTAGGGATGGTAGCATAAGTTAAATCCATTTGCAAGTTACCTCCTAGATCGGTTGCCCATTTTCTTGAAAGGAGCATGCCCCATGCATCGGGTACATCAATTACCACTATGTCCATTTTTATTTGGATATCAGGAAATGTAGCAAGATGGACTTGCAAAGCCTTTATCAATCCATGCACTTCTATCTTTTTACTATCCATAGCACAAATGTTGTGACAAGGCCTTGATATTTTTAAGTTTAGTTGTTGCATCACCTTTTTAGACATAACACATGAGCTAGCACTTGAATCAACAATACAATTATGTAGGAGTTGTCCATTTACCAAGAGGGTGACATAGAAAGGATCATTGCCTTTGTTTGCTTTATCCATAGTTTGCAAAATTACGGGGGTATCTTGATAAGCTTCTACTGGTTGCTTTTCCATATTCTTCTGATTATTCTTTGGCGCTTCAACTTTGGTCGGAAGAGGGACATTTATGGCTTGGAAGAATTTTTGATTTTGATCATCCATCTTCATGACTTCTGTTAAAGGAACCGGTATTTTTACATGGCTATCCCACTCTCCTACAACAAAATTTGATTTGTTATTTGAAGGAATATTTTCTAGAGGGAGAGAAGGTACCTGAGGAGCACTTGCTTGTGTTTTTTCTTGATTTTGCTTTCCTCTTTTTTGATACGTGATGCCCCTATACTTAGCCATTTCTGCCACTTGCTTAGGTGAAGATTTCGGCCCATAGGTTTCAGTCACCTTATCCATGTAGTTATTACTCTCACCCGATCCTACCAAACTTTCCCCAGGAACATTATAACTTTGGGAAAACATGCATACTTGTTCATTTGTTGATCCGTCCTCGCTTATCTCAAGGAAGTTTAGGCATGTGGATTCTTCGTGGAACTCCCTGCATGGCCTACAATAGGGAATCACTTGGTGGTCAACCATATTATTTGTTTCCAAAGGACTTGGAAGCCTATGTTCTTGTGAAGGAGGCTTCTTTTGCCATTTATCATTTTGCTTAGGATGGAACCTATTGGCTTGAGACCTTTCCATGTTTATCAACCTGTTTTGCATGGCTGCCAATCGGTTTGCATGGTTAATCTCCATTTGCTTGATCAATTGAGTGAGTTCTTTAACGGAATCACTAGATGATTCTTGAATTTCTGGTTTTTTCTTCTTATCCTCGTGAGACCTTGAAGATGTCCCTCTAGTGAACCCAAGAATATTAGACTTCCCAGAGGCTTGCATGTTCCTTTCAATTTTGATGGCTTTCTTTTGAGCATCTTTTAGATCTGTTGGCTCCTTATCTCTTAATTGATATCTAATTTCCCCATCAAAAGATTCCATATAATGTATTAATATGGCATCATCCGAAGGTCTAACCTTCTTATCTAAGCTTTTGACCAAATCATTGAATTTCTTATTAAATTCTTCCATGGTTTCATTCTCATTCTTTTGACTTTCATGCAAGGCAGCAAGCAAAAAACGAGCTTCCTTCCTATCTCCCCATCTTTCATTAAAGGCATCTAGGATTTCTTGAAGAGTCTTAAACTTATCATCATCTTGCTCTGTGAACCAATCAAGGGCAGCATCTTCCTCCAATGACAAAACAAAGAGCTTCATTTTCAAATCCTCATGATTATGGGCGTTGCACCATTTGTTAATGCATAAGCTGAAATTTCGAACATGAGCCTTTGCACTAATAGCATTGTTTCCCTGAAAAGATGGCAACTTCTCAAGCGCTTTGTCAGGAATAGGATGAGGATAACCTTGGATATTTGAAAAATCACATGGTTGGTAAATTGCATCCATTGGTGATGTTATTAAAGGATTATTAAATAATAAATGTATATCAGAGATTGCTTCTTCTCCAAGACTTGCAAGGAATCTACGAGGAGCTTGTCTATTTGCTCTCCTCCTATAAACCCTTTCAGGTTCAAGGATGGGAACAAGTAAACCCCTAGAGTTGCTCCTAGTAGAATACCTCACAGAATTTGAAAGTGGGGTCGCCACTTGAAGATTAAACAATATCTATTAACTTTTATTCTTATGTTATTAAAATTTAAATCTTTTTACAAAATTAAAATTAAAACCAAAATGTCAACTAACCAAAGACAAAAGACCTGTCCCCGACAACGGCGCCAAAAATGTTGCCGCTTAAAACACACTTGGACACGGGTAAGTCTCCCAACCGCTGTGTGTGTTCCTGAGGGCAACTTATGAGTTGAGAACCCACTGTCACCTCGGTTCTAAACTCCTCTGTTTAGACCTCAACTCCTAAAGGCCAAAGGGGGTAGTCCCTACTTACTAAGTTCTTTTTTTAAGAATGTTTTCTGGGAGTTGTATGTTACAAAAATGACAATCAGCGTGCAGTGATGCAAATATTTCAATGTCAAGCAAACCCTTTAACAATCAACCAGTGATGTATGGAAGAGAGAAACAATCAAATAATCAAAATGATCAGTGTCGTCTCTACTCGGGCTATGGAGTCACAATAATCAACTTCAAATAATTTTCCTAAAGCATCAACTCATTTCCTTTAACAAATATTCAAGAACATGATGAATTCCAATAAATGAGTAAGTTAAAATAAAGTGATTGCAAAGTAGAGAAATGTAAATGATTATAACAATGTTATGCAAGTGGTCCTGTAAGTTTTAATAAATTTTATGTCTCTCTTTGACTTAGGGAATTAAGGTGTTTGTTGCAAAGAAATTAACTATTCTAGATGTCTACCCCAAGTGACTATCTCCTTCGATTAGAGAGAGAATGTCGGGTGCTCAACATGAGAACACAAGATTCCCACCTAGCTCCACGGGTCAAACTCGAGACTTGCTAGGTGCTCAACTGGAGGACACAAAGTGCCACAAAGCCCCCTACAGCCTCTATCCCACTAGCTCCACAGGTCAAGCCTCTTTTTCTCCTTTCTAATGAAGATACTTATCTGGGTGCCTATTAAACTAGCCAACACAAATCTTTGCCCTTTCTCGTCACCCTAGATCGATCGAACCGGCGGGGGGAGAGGATACGAGGAAAAAACGGGGCTTGTGGTAAATTTTATCCTTAAAGAAAAAATAAACAAAACAAGCCAAGCGCAATATCACAACGGAGACAGAGCCTACTCGATTGTGAGGTGCGAGCAAAAGGAAATAAGCAAATACTTTAAATAAAAATGCTAGCCAACGCAATTTCACATGGATGGGCAAAGCCACTTCGCTTGTGAGGTGCGGGCTAAAAAAATAATAATAATAAATAAGCAGATACTTGGAATAAAATGCTAGTCAACGCAATATTGCAAGGATGGCATAGCCAAATCACTTACAAGGTGCGGGCAAAATACAAAGAAGAAAATAAAAACAAAATGAAACTCTAACTAATCTAAAACCCACGCCAATCAACAATTGCTTATGCAAAGGTGGGCAACTTCTATTGCTAGCAATAGATGGCAAATAAATGAGACTTGATTTAACTAAAAATGCAAAGCAAGAAATCAAATCCAAGACACTCTCTTGGACTTGTTACAAAGGGTGAAATTTCAGCGTAAAGAAAGAGGTAAAAGGAGTGAGAAAAACCGTGTTTTTTTCCCTTTCTTGAGATGTCCTTGAAGCGCTTCTTTTGGGGTGGCCTTAAAACTCTTCTATGGCTAAAACTTAACAGTGTTTTTCCTTGTTTCATCACTAACCTGCTAAAAACCAACAAACAGAAAACGATAAAATGTGCCCAAAATCACTTTGGAAAAGTTAGTATGTTAGTGCAATATATATACAAAATTTATACAAAGTTGCCAAATGAATAATTTTGAAAGAACTTGAGTATATAAGAGTTAAAATCCGATTTAAAACACTCAACAAAATAAAATTAAAATGCAGAAATTTGTATGTAAAGAAAGAGAAAATTGGTCCTTTATTCTTCAAAAAGTGAAGCAATGGGGCATCCAACCGAGGAATCCCACTCTTCAATCCAAATAACCTGCAACTTATAAGATTTTCCCTACACAACTACTAGAAAGTGAGAATCAAATAATGAACAAAGAAATCATAAACTTCAAACTAGAAAATATATGAACTTCTTTACTACAAGAATGAAAACTCACAAAATTTATGGAATACAAATACCATAAATCTTACCAAAGCAAATTAGTATGCTTCCTTGGCCAACCAAACTTGTGTAGCTCCTTAAGCATGGAAGCAAATCATAAATGGGAACAATGCACACAAGATTCCTCCAAAGATTTTGTTTACCAAAGCCAAATGGCTGAAAATTACAATGGCCCAAGCAAGAGCAAGGGCAAGAGAGCAAGAGAAAGAATGAGAGCATGAGCAAGGGAGTGAATGTGTGTGTGTTTTTGTGTAACGTAAATGAGGAGGGGAAGCCTCCTTAAATAGGAAAAATGAAAGAGAGAGGCTCTTTGCATGCTAGACAAGTGTCACAAGGGAGAGAGGGGGGCGAATTTGTTCAAGGAGGGCAAATCCAAGGTTTGAGATCTCAAATATGGGGAGAGAAACCCCCAATTTAATGCTTCTAACCTTATTGTTATGTCAAATGGGGAAGAAACCACCATAGTGGGGCCATTTCCATTGACTTTACCTCACCCAACCAATCAAAGAGAGAAGGGGGCACCCCCCTAGATTCGGCAACTCAAAACTTGTTATATGCTTGCTTGGGGGGCCCCCCTTTGGGTCTTAAATTTGTCTTAAGAACATAATATAAACATTAGAACCTTTACTTGGCCACCCCAAGTGACTATAATCACTTTTCCAAAATTTGGCTCTCTAATTAAATGCCCAATTTCCTGATTTCCATGACCGACCTGGGAAAAAGTGATCAAAACCATAGTAATACGTGTCTGAATGACTTCAAACTAGGCCCTAGGGTATAGGGGTCTCATGCCATTTGTCTTGAGTACCCATACCCCTATACAACATTAAAAGGGACCAAGTAACCCTCTTTTACATTACAACAAATTGTCTTGAGTGACAATTTTTAATGACCAAAAATTAAAAAAACCTATGCAAAACTTAATGAAATTCCACAAGACTCTGGATAATGTCTAGCATGGTAATATAGAACATTCCTAGGCCTCAATCACCCCATGGCCTCGATCACTAGAACACCTTTCACCACTTTGGAGGTAATTTTGAGTGAAAAACTCAAATAATTAAAATCTCTAAAAAGAAATTTTAATTATCCAAGTGAAAAAACACTCGATGAAAGGACTTCCCTAATGACTAAGTCTTAGGTGATCAAGTTACAAAAAACCAGATCTTCATGCTGACATATCCTTATAAAATCCCCCGCAGGGGGCGGAAATTTCATAGAGAAAAGAAGAAAAGAAGAGTTGCCTCGCTTGATATAATCATTAAATACTTCGTTCTTATCTTCAAGGCACATTCAACATGTGCATGGTACATCATTGTCCACCTAGTTGGTTTTCGTGGTAAACATACTTTATATTAATGACTTGAGATGAGCACTAAATGCACTATAGAGAAAAGTGAGTGAATTAATTTTTTAATTTGTGAAGAAAAGTGATTTTATCACAACCACTCATCTAATCTGAACTAGGCATTTGGATTAGATGGCTTTTCACTCACCCTAACTTCTTACCTAAAAGAAAAGTTTTCCAAGTGAAGAGGAATTTTGCATTTTGAGATAGAGGAAAAAAAACGCAGAATGGTTTTTTTCTTTGGCACGCAAATCGAGGAAGAGGAAAACAGCAAGGGCACGGATTTCGAGGAGGCAACTGAGTGCATTTATTGCACCATACCGTATGGATTCTATATAGGGCGCTATTCCCGAGGTAGATAAATCTGGGCACAAATTTCAAGGCTGAGATTTTTTGCACAATTTTTGAGGCATGTTCCATACAGTACAGGCCGTACATCATGTCTGTACAGCGGGCATACAGTACAGCAACAGCACGGAAATCGAGGAGGGTACAAACCAAAAAATTCTTAGTTTGCAAATTTTTGGGTTGGCACAAAATTTGAGGTGGAATTTTTATCTTCCGGTTGAGATAAGTTGACTGATAATTTTGTCTATTGCTGTATTTTTCAAAGATAAATAAAGATTTTCTCTCTCATAGGTTTTCCCAAAAGGTTGGGGTTTTTCTTGGGTCATTGGACCAATAATTTATGTATCTGAATATTTATGTGTGAATGTGTTTTATTTGCTGCTCATAAAAAGTTGTAGAAATTATTCTTGTGTTTCAATCCTATATTGTTTATGAGAAAAATCTAATTTGCAGCAGAATGTTAAATTGGGTTGGGCATTAAACAATGTTTAAACGGAGTTGGAAACAGGGTTGGGAGAGTGTTGAAAATTCTACAACCCACACTTGGTGAATTAATGGTCCTTATACCCTTAAAAGAGATGATGTGATCATGGGGTCTTGGAACTCTTGGAGAGGATCCTAAGGCATGAGAAAGGCTTGGCAGTGGGCACCCACTTGTTTGGTGGTATGATGACTTGCACTTGATTTGTAGGGTCATGAAACTCTTGGAAGAAGTCATTGAAGTTCTAACTTCTTGGACCCACACATCTTGTGGTTCGATGCTATCATTTGATGATATCTTGAAGGTATCCTTGAAACGCTTCTGTGTGGTGCCTTTGGGATTTGAACCCACGCATTTGAAGCTCTTTGATGGTGATGTATAGTCCCTTCGTACAGTAAAGATGGCTATTGAAATATAGATGGAGTTGGAGCACATTTAAAAGTTTGAAGAATTAAAATATATTCACCAAGTCAGCCTGCCAAATATTAAATTTTATAATTCAAAAACCCCAAGCAAGTCGGCTCCCAGTTTTATGAAACAATAAAGATTAATTTAAAAAAAAATTAAAATTAAAAATTTTATTGAGATAGGTCGGCTCAAAAATATGAAGGAAAATGTGTATTAATAGAAGGCTGACGACCTCATTTTACATATGAAATTCGTAAAAACTTAGCTCTGAAATTCGTATGGGACTGAGGCAGCCACAGGAGCAGATTATGTTTTTAATCTATGTCTGAATATCGGGTGTACAATGACTGAGGCAGCAGCAGAAAGCAAGTGATCAAGCCTTATCCTCTCTGCTTTCTGGGTAATAGATAGCTGCAAATGTGTGTGGTAATTCAGGGACTGTGGTATCAATAGCTGTAAGTTTTGATGTAGCTTTGGAACTTGAGTATTGGAGCAGTATGTAAAAAGGATCAAGCATATCTTAAACAGATTTAAGGAAGAATCTGAAGGAAACAGTTGAGAGCCATCTTAAAATCTGGTTTCAAGGTAGTTGACAGACATCTGAAAGTGTTTTAAGCATCCATCAGCAGCAGCAAGCAAATATAGTCAACTAAATGTCTAAGTTTGATATGAAATCTATCTAGCCATCTTGGTGTCTCGGTTAAGATACCTCTGATTTTTTTTTGCCTAAGGGAAGCATACAAGTCCACAGACCATGGGTCAGTTAATGAACTTCAGGTGTTGAGCATGTATATATATAGCAGCCCACAGGAGGAAGAATAAGGCATCAGAAGACCGTAGTTTGGAAGAAAAAGGATGCTGAAGATTTAAAGAATGATTTTTGATATAGCAGCTACAGCCTGGAAAGTTAACTAGTTAGAGTATATACAATCATTCATCTCCAAGTGCAATAGTCAGACATTTCAAGAATAACTTTAAGCTATGATAAGTGCCAGTTAAGTTGCAGCAGAAAATAGCATTAAAGCAAGAGAAATGTGCGACAGTATCCTAGGGCATCTGAAGATCCCTTCTCAGAACTACAGCAAGCAACATTTGAAGTATATCTCATGCGACTAAATTCACTTGTATATGACCACCCATATACATATGTACAGCCTGGAAAGTTAACTAGTTAGAGTATATACAATCATTCATCTCCAAGTGCAATGGTCAGACATTTCAAGAACAACTTTAACTTATGATAAGTGCTAGTTAAGTTGCAGCAGAAAATAGCATTAAAGCAAGAGAATTGTGCGACAGTATCCTAGGGCATCCGAAGATCCCTTCTCAGAACTACAGCAAGCAACATTTGAATTATATCTCATGCTACTAAATTCACTTGTATATGACCACCCATATACATATGTACATCTATCTCAGGATGTTTGAAGACAGAATATAAAGAAGATATCTCTACCAATCTATGAAGGCAGGCATTTGAAACTCAGGTATCATCTTATTGCAGCTCTGTAGTAAAAATGGTCTGACCTTTAAACATACAAGTTGAAGTTATCAAGTCGGGTTCAAACATCCTAATTCAAGTAAGTATATGTAAACCTCGTGTGTTAGGATTCAGTGTTTTGTACAGTTGAATGTGCAAGGGTTTGAGGACACCCTAAGACTTGGTTTGACAGACAGGGAAGCAGGGTTAAGCCATAATGACATTTGCTGATCTGCATTTTGACTAAGCTGAGGCTGAACTGGTTGGCATACACTTTACTATAAGCAAATCTTTGATATCCTGGTATGAGAAATATATGAGCTGATCTCTTGATGAATTGCATGAACAACAGTTGTTTTTGTGAAAATAGTGGTTTTAGATTTTACAGGTTGATGACAGGGGTAATGAGCAGCAGTGTCAGATTGAATTGGATGTATTCTTGATGACTTGACATGTTTGTAACAGCAGGTTGATGATGAGCAGAAGTTGTTTGAGTTGTGATTGAGATATTGAATAGAGTTGTTTCGGATTGACATCAAGCTTACAAGCTGAGTCTTGCACTTGAGGATTGGATTCCTCAACCCTTTCTTAGTTGGAGCTACGAAAACCAGGCTGGGCCCTGTCATAAGAAATGGTGCTCTTCTTATCAGTTGGTGTTGATTGTAATCGCGAAGACTAAAGTCTTACATTGTGTTGCCGCCTTTCACACACCTGGGTCACGTGGCAGAAATCTTCAAGCCACTCGGTGTGTCCTTGGGGGCAAGTCTCGAGTCAAGGCTGTCACCTTGTTCTTGACTCCTCCGTTTAAGCTCAACTCCTAACGAAGCCAAGGGGGGTAGACCCTATTATGTTACTAAGGACAATTTACTTAGTAAGGTGATGTTAAAATGAATGAGTTACTTAGGAGTTCGAGATTTAACTATAGACAATCAAAGATGGCAAGATACAAAAATGAACACACGAAAGCACAATGTTGAGACACAATATATATATAAAGCAAGAAAATAACCAGTGCCTTGAATGGAGTCAAAAAAAAGATCAATGTACTTGCATGTGCTTGGAGTGAATGTTTTGCGATTGCCTCTTGGTACGTTTTAAGTTAAATTTGAGGTGTGAATTGATTACAATTAGGCGAAGAGGGGATTCCAGATATACCCAAGAGTACTTGGAGTATGTCCAAAACTAAACCTTCACAGCTACCCACAAGGAATATGTGGGCTGAATGGAGTCTCTGGGGCTATTGTTCATAACGCACCCATTAGGGTGTGACAGAGATCGGCGCCTCGAGGTCACTTTTCAGAAGTTCCCGCTTCCTTTGGGTATGTTGCCACCGTGATGGTTTGATCTAGGCGTTGGATTTTCACCTGTTGATTTGTTAATTTGGGAGAGTGAGTCATAATTATACTAGTCACTCAAGTGCTTTTGATACAGCTTGGCTGATCAGACGAACCGCAACCAAGTGTAGAGCATACACACCGGAGTCTTGTCAATTTTAGTAAATTTTACAATGGGTGTTCTTGTTTAAAAGAAAACCCTCCAGGAACCTCTTTCGATCCAAGTGGATCTCAATCGGGGAATCGAGGAGGGGTTAATTTATAATAGTTGAAAAACAAATGATAGAAAAAGAAACAGATATACAATTCTAGTTTCCTAATTAGTCCTACCACGAATCTCTTTCCCCTTTCGGGTCAATCGTGAAGTCGTGGGGTAAGTATTACGATTACTTTAAAATGTAAAATATGGAATATGAAATTAATAATGAAATAAAGTATACTACCCTGCAGATTAGATCAATACTAGTTTGAAAAAAATGAGCAAAAAAGCAACAAAAAGGACACCAACGCAAATCCCCCCAAGGGGGATGGGGAATGGGCTCGAAAGAGCCTATTCAAAAAAATATTTTTATTAACAGCGGTTACAATATCAGAGAACTGATATAATTCCTCTTGATCCTTATATGGAATGAAATCAAGAGCTTACAAAGTGCGAAAATTAAAGGTTTTAGTCAAACGGGAGACCCTTGGGGGGATTTGAACGCTCCTGAGGCCACCTCCGAACAGCAACTTCCTTTCTTTTCTGTCAAACCTGCTAAAAACAAGCAAGCATATCAGACTGAAATATGCCAAAAAGCACTATCAAAGTACCTTTGGGTCAGCTCACTTTTAACCAAAAAGGTAAGCTGAAAACTAGTTAAAAAGAGAAAACAGGAACCAAGGAAGGCAGGCTTTCCTTGGGATCTTGGCTTGCCTTTTGGGCAGCCAATAAGATGTGCACTTTTATTGCAGAATATGAAATTTTAACGTACAGCAAACAGAAATCAAATGCATGCAAGCTACAAATTTTCTTTAAAAATTACATGCAAAAAAAAGGACGATTTCCCTAAAGCTAGATCTAGAAAGCTTATGAAACTTGTTAAGAGCAAGATCTAGACTATGATCTTCGAGAGGATAGATCTATATTGAAATTACTTTTAAGATGATAGATCTAAACAAAATCAAAGCTATGAAAAAATAACCGGGTGAAGAGTTGATCTTGAGGGAGGAAGAGGAGGAGAGAAATGTTGGTTTCCTTGAAGATCCACAGTGGAGCTTTCAGGTGGAATGTCGAGGGACTATTGCCTTTGGAAGGTTTTGGAGAGAGTGAAGAAACAAACTAGATCAGCATCCTCTCCAATGTAGGAACCTGCAGCTCAGCTGAAATCAAGAAACTTGCCAAAAAACTTGTGAAATCCGATTAGTACATACACAGAGATTCAAAATAACATGCATATAAGCTTATAGGACATGTTGAATCTAGATCTCTAAACATGCATCAAAGGAAAGAGATGGCCAATAAACTTATTGAAAAGCACCTTTCCTACCAAGATTATAATAAGCTTATTATCAATCTTAACAACGGATCTACAAGCAATTAGCAAATCATGAACACAAATACAGGTTACCTCAGTAAAACAATGGCAATCATCATCCACACATACAATGGCACAACACCGTCTTGCCTCCAAAGCTTCTCTTTATTTCAAATGAACAATACAACAGTACAATAGCAGCAGCACCTCAATCCCAATTCTAACTCCTAGAAGAGGCTGCTGTGCTTGGATATATACAAAAACTAAGAGATCCAGCCCAGGGGGGGCACAAATCCCAAGGAGACACATCAAATCAGCTGGAGGAGAGTCCATCAATGCCTGATCTGTGTCTAGCTGAGCCAGATCTGAGACTCACCGAGTGCAACTGTCAATCGGGGGGCTGATCTGACTAACACCTCAACCTGTTAATTGAAGCATCCACCAAAACTCATCCAGATGAGCCAAAAACGTGTGGAGGAGAGAGGGAGGGCGAAATTCCCCATAAAGGATGTTGAAGATCAACTCTGGATCTGA
>LPNX010434116.1:36029-78886 GCA_001517045.1 Pseudotsuga menziesii
AATTACATCCCCGTTCTGAAGGAAAATTCTGAAGGTACTGGTGAGGGTCAGACTTTTGGTTCTTTTGATGCGCTTGTTTATGCAAAGATTTCATAGTCTATCGAGACTATCTTATAGAGGATCCATTTTGATGTAAATCATTTTTATGCATCATGATAATGGATTGAACACTCCATTTGGAGTAGTTCTGGAGACATAGCCACGGAGGTCTTGGTGAAATCTTATATCACATTGGTGTTTTACGCGTTCTTGTTGTTGCTCCTTATGTTTCTAAATGTGTAGGTTGTTTGAATTGCACTCATGATATATGCTATGTGATTTTTAATGGAGATAAAGTATAAACACATGCATTGTTCACATGCACTAATGTCAGAAAAAAGAGCCTCAGCTTGAATTTGATGTGAGAAGGTTCTCACCAAGTCTCAATCAAGTTGGTATCAGAGCATACTGACACATGTTGCAGGTGGTGGACATTTGAAGAGTGTTGGAAGCTCCATCTAGAGCTAGGTCCAAAGAAGGGAAAGTAAGTTATGCAAGCACCATTGAAGCAGACAACAATTGCAGATGTCAAGCTGGACAATAAATAGCTTTTGGGGAACAAAATCCTTCATAGTGGGGAGGAATGATCTAGGTGGATATTGGAAGGTCAAAAAAATGAATTTATCACATTGCAGTGAAACTAGCATCACCATGAAGGTTCGTTAAGATGATTCTAACAGTGTAAACGACTTATCAAATAGAGACCATATGCGAAAGTTATGGCTCGCTGAAATTTGTGAGAAACAGGGAAACCAGTTCCATGTGGCACCACTAGAAACGTGCCACGTGGCTTGCATAGTGTTGATTCTCTTGACACATGGTAGTTATCCTAGTCAATGTTCATACGGCGACATGGTAGTGACAACACAAATGACATGGACAACTGGAACGATGCCATGTGGTAGGGCAACTGATATGGTGGCCGAGTTGTCAAATCAGTTGGGCGTTAACGTGGACCAATATGGGGCTGCCATGTGGCAGCTCAAAAGTCCACTATGCTGGTTTGGTTTATCAGAAAGGACACACAAATAACATGGACGAATGGCATGATGCCATGTGATAGGAAATTGATGTGGTGATTAAGTTATCAAATGAGTTGGGGGTTGACGTTGACCAATTTGAGGCTGCTATTTAGCAGCCTAAATGGACACTATGCTGGTTTGTTTTACAAAAAGGATAGTGGAGAAAACAATCATTGAACCCGTGACCTCTCTTCTCTCTGAAAAAAATGTACTTTACGACTATGCCACACTATATTCCTTGTTTCATTGTTGGCATACACGATAGTTGAATGAAATATTGTTCATAGTTTCCCATAGAATGGCTATGGATAGCCCCGATCCCATGGAAATTTAGGTCACTTGCACTCTATATATTCGCGGGTATTTATAGCAATGGTCAAGGGCCATGAGTATTACCAGTTATCCAAAGTTTGTTATGCAATTCTAATTGGTGGTTTTAACCACATGTTATTGCCAACATAGTGCCATTTGGTTGGGTGTTATAACCCACCTACCTTAGATAACATGTGGTTAGTAGAACATGGAAAAAGGTTCCTGACATTGAACCATTCGTATGGTTCGCATAACCATATACCATTTCGACTTTGGACCATGTGAAAAAGTGGGTTTTTATGGTTTTTACCATATTCTGTAAAACCAACGAATCATAGGAATATGTTATATCACCATACTACTAAATTAGCATATGGTTTGCCATATTAAATGGTATTTATTTAACCATATTGTTATATTTATAGTTGGCATATGTTTTATTTAAAACATGGTTGTAACCATAAGAAACCAACGAAGGGAATGGGTATGTTGGGCCATAACCATATGGCTTATGGCATAAATTTTGAATGTTGTTTACATGAAAATTTGATGTAATGTTATTTGTCAAATCACACCATTATGTGAAAATTGTAAGTAACTAGGATATGACTATTTATGCTATTTTATTTTGTTGTAACCAACGTTTGATTTGGGGACTCATGTGAAGCACAACGAGAGGGCTATCTTTAATTATTTAAGGCCTTGTATTTTGAACTGTAAGGGGAAGGGAATTAGCTATGGGAAATGTAGGTCACACTTTGAGAGACTCCATGTGTGGTCTCCATTCTTGAAGAGAGCTCCATGTAACTTTTTGAAGATATTTGAGAGAGTCTCTTAAGACTCCATTTTTGAGGTCGATTATGAGGGACTTCATGACTTATAAAAAGTCAGTTCATATTGACTCCATGATGTTTGGAGTTTATGTTTCATCCTTTGATGTTTGGAGATGGTGGCTTGTTCGAGGCTCGAAGCTCACGCAGGTGATTTGAGAGAACAAGTGTAGGTGCATCATGTCCGAGTTTATCTAGCTTATGAGGCAAAGAGGTAAAGATAGTTAAAGAATGAATATTTTTAGTTTGCATTTGGATACAAGTGTCGATCGATTACATCCTCGTTTCGAAGGATGTTTATGAAGGGAGTGGTGAGGGTGATACTTTTGGTTCTTTTGATGAAATTGTTTATGCAGACATTTTGCAGTCTATCGAGACTATCCTACAAAGGATCCATTTTGATGTAAATGATTTGTATGCATCATGGTAATGGATTGAAAACCCCATTGGAGTAGTTCTAGAGATGAAGCTAGGGAGGTCCTACTAAACTTCGATATCACATTGGTGTTTCACGTGTTATTGTTGTTGCTACTTATGTTTCTACATGTACATGTTGTTTGAATTCTAGCCATCATATATGTTATGTGATTTTTAATTGAGCTAAAGTATAAGCACATGCAGTGTTCACATGCACTAACACTAGAAAAGTGATCCTCGTCTAGACTTTGATGTGAGAAGGTTCTCACCAAGTCCAGATCAATAAATGTGATCTCCAACCATGGAAGCACTAACCTTCGAATTATATTGTACAACACCGAATGGAAGGAGGCTCCAATCACCTAATTATATTTACCAGCTACAACTGAAAGGAGGCTTCAACACCCTAGGTTTTATCTACTCTGCCAAAAAGGATGCTACAACAACCTAATTTTTTTTTCAAGCACCTAGTGGAAGGAAGATACGACCTTGTGTTCCTTGCCCCATCCAACCTCACTGATATGAAATAATAATGTATTGAATAACTATAGTATACAAAATACCTTATCTTCAATGAATGTCTTCACCAATCCACAATTGTTATAACTTATTCTACATGTACCTTTTGTAACACCTCGGTTTTGACCCCGTTTGCATTAAATGTATATGATGTATATATTGTAATTGATCATGGTGTGGAGCTAAAGGAAAAATCCCCATCATCAATTTAACATTTTATGTTCCAGCGATTAAAATTGTTGCCGATGGTGAATCGTGCTATCTGGCACACTATAATTTTTGGCATCATGTAAATATGCATTTTAATTAAAATACCCACAAACCAGCTATGTCTATGTAACATTAAAAGAGGTGGGGGCATTATTTCCTAAGGATAAGGAGGGGGGAATATTTAACCTTTGGGGCCAATGGGGAAAATCCAAATGTCAATAGGAGAACCCATCAAATAGTCAACTACCCATTTTGACTTTTTCCCTAATCATTAAATTCTACAGAATGTGGTTGAGTTAGTTATTGCATGGAGTGGGAAGAGTAACGACAAAAAATCGAATTGGGAAGAGGACCCATTTTTGAAAAACGTTTTTCTGACTTGTGGGGCAGGTAAATGCTGTGGAATGCATGCCCAAGCCATTACTCACCCATTACTTCCATTTTACTCACCCATTCTCCTTCACGCGGGCTTCTTGCATGTAGCTGAAGCTTCTTGTGTGTTCATCCTTCACGTTGGGAATCATTTTCCTCATTTTCGCATGCCTAGAAATTTGTTTTGGTATTGTTCAGTAAGTGGGTAAGGAAGATTTATGTTTTCCTGTGTTTTCATGGATTTTTCGATGGCTGGGACTCATTTTTACCTTGCTGAGTGGCCAAGAAGCTAGATTCACATTTTGGGTTTCATAACAGTTGTTTTGGGCTCCCATATTTCCATATACGCCTTCAGAAATCAAAAACAAAAATTGGGTTTTTGCAGAGGTCTATTTTGTCCCTAGGAAGCCATTAAATGATTGTTGAAATCGTATTTTCTTTCCTTGGTGTTTTTCTCCATCTACAAATCCATTTTTGGGTTCCTCAACGTTTTATGTTGTTTTTCCCCACCGTTTTCCAAGCTGAAAATCATTTGGTGTTTCCCAACGATTTAGAGGAGAGACCATGTTCTCTTGGGTGTTGTTGAGAAATTTGTTTTTGGCCACGTTAGGGCCAAAGCATCCTTGGGATACAAATTGTTGTTGGGGATTGTTTTCACCCACCTTAGCAATTCATTTCCTTTCCAAACTATTTCCTCAACTCAAAAATTGTGTATATTGATGTGTATGCAATTGGTCTTTGGACTGTGTAGGAGTGGAAAGGAGTCTGCTTAACAAACCTAGTGTTTTGCAGGAGCCTCATAGATAGAGCTAGAGGGATTGGTCTCTTCTCTACACCCCCCTGAATAGCACTAGAAGGGAAGTCATGGCTTGAGGGATTGTGCATCAGAGAAGGGAATGATTCCTTGTGTTGGGTGTGTGTGGATGTCTTAGGAGTCAAGTCAATTCTGGTGTAGGAATCCTTAGCTCTTCAGTGAGCCCACTAGCTTAGTAGATAGTGCTTCCATCCCTTGATAACCTGATAAACCCAACTTGTTGACTTGGTTATGTGTTGTTGTGTCCTCTTAGCAGTATCATAAACCCAAAAATAGATTTGGCTTGACCAAGTTTTGACATATCTTTGGCTATGTGTGAGCCTACTAGTTTCCTTTTCCTTGGGGAATTATGCCCAGCTCAGGGGTGGAATTGTTGTTGCAAGATTAAGGAGCACACTAGGCTATGGTTGGGTGGAACATTGCAGCGACATAGCTGGTTGTGGGTGAGCTTCTTCGTAAGATAAGTGTTCTTCTCTATTTCATCTCTGTAATTGTATCTGATGTTTATTGGAAATGGTGAACATGCTAAATGCTTGAATGGAATGTAGTTTGCTTTCGCTGTATGATAAATAATTATGCATCTATGCATGTTTTAGTTCAAACCATTTCAATTTTTATCATGTCGTATGTTCATGGGGCTAGTTGTTTGGATAGATAGTATGTCGGTAGCATCCTCTTCACCGGTCGGAGGGTTGGGGACATTACAGTTTGGTATTAGATATTTATTGCAGCATGGGAATCAATGGGCCATGAAGAACAGTGACAGAGGCAGGGTTCATCTCTACTGAGCATAGGCTATCCAGAAGAATTTAAAAAAAAATAATTCTAAGTGTGGAAAATATCGGATGACTTGAGTTGAGTCCATCCGATACGTCGGATGACTTAAGCTGAGTCCATTTGATACGTCGGATGACTTAAGATGAGTCCATCTGATACGTTGGATGACTTAGCCAAGTCCATCCAACAAAGAAACCAAAGCAGGGAGAAAATTTTTGAAAATTTTTCTAAGTTTGAATTTTTGCTGAAGGTCTCGGTTGGGTGGAGCCGAAGGTCTCGGTTGGGTGGAGGCGATGGTCTCGGCTGGGTTGAGTTGATACATTGGCTAACAACCCAAAACCTAGCCAACAAGGAAAACGAAAAAAAAAAAAAAAATTGAAAATTTTTCTAAGTGTCAAAATCATTGAAAGATGTTTCTTAAAGCGGAGCCTAGATGTTAGCAAGGCTCACCGGAAGGGAGTCGACATGTCAGAAGACAAAGGAATATCGATTCGATAAGGCGTTGGGAGATAGAGGAATATCGATCCGATAAGGCGTCGAAAGACATAGGAAGATCGATCCGATAAAGCATCGGAAGACAGAGGAAGATCGATCTGATAAGGCATCATAAGACACAGGAAGATCGATCTGATAAGGCGTCGAAAGACAAAGGAAGATCGATCTGATAAGGCATCGGAAGACAGAGGAAGATAGATCCAATAAGGTGTCAGAAGGGAAATGAAAATCGATCTGTCGAAGCATCGGGTGAGAAACCTGAAGTTTTTTCGATTGGATGTGAAAAGCCGAGTTTCCAGAAGGATATTTTCAACAGTTTTTCAGTGGATTTACAGGTGCTAAAAAAGGTGAAAATGGCAGCGATCAAAGCCACAATGGGGCAATACCCCTTGACCCCCGTCATCCCCCTGAGACCATCGTTCTTGGTGAAAAGAAAATTTTGTGGTTTGACAAAGTTGTCAATATAGTATTTTCCAATGCTGGTAAGTAATTATGAACTTATGAGATTGTTGTGCAGCTAATAGTTGTGTTTATTAACACATTTTGCAGAACTATAGTCACCTTCAAAGGTAACATTCTGCATAGAGCAGTTTCAAAAATTCATTCTTGATTGGGCCAAGATGATAAACGACGACATGAATGATGCACAGGACACATATGAGTTCAAGGAAGATACTATGGGATAAAATGTTAGAGTTGGAAATGACGAGACATAGTCCAATGGGAGGAGAAATCAAGAGACTCCCCCAGATATTGCAGCCACCATGAGGAGCCTAAGGGTGGAGTTGCAAAGTTGCAAATAAGACAATGAAAGGATGCTTAAGGCTCAAGAAGATCAAAATTAGATAAATGCAACTATACTACAGAGTTTGACAAATACTTAGGGATAGATAAAATCTGGGCATTAGACAGCTAATCCAGAAAGAAGCAGGAGTAGCGCCAAGGGATATTCCCGTAAAAGGTTCCATGTCTCCCGCAGGGCTTGCAGGGACAGAAGGAATACTCCATAATGGACTAGCAGTGGGTCGTCTAATTCTGAAAAAACCAGTGGGGATTCAAGCTCTCCATCTCGCAATAATAAGAGGAGGAGACGTTACAAGAACAATTTGCGAGATGAATTAAAAAAGGCAAGGCCTCCTACTTTTAATGGTGAGGCAAATACTGGTCGAGAAGTTGAGGCTTGGCTTCTTGGGATGAGGAAGTATTTCTAAGTTCAATGCTACTCCGGAAACATGAAAGCAAGGGTAGCTATATTCAATTTGACTGGAAGAGCATTCATATGGTGGGAACACCACAGACAAGTAAAGAAGGTTAATGAAATAAGAATTGTGTGGAAACAATTCAAGAAGTATTTCAAGCATAAGTACCTCTCTTACAGGCACTATGATGACAAGATTAAAGAATTCCATGAGCTGAGTTTGGGACAACAGACTATGGAAGAGTATGCAAACAAGTTCTTGGAGCTATTGAGGTATGTCAGGTATATCAAAGATGAGAAAGTGAAGATCCAATGTTTCCTGAGTGGATTGCCTCAGTCATACAAAGAAAGAATTGAGTTTTACAAACCTAGAACTCTAGAAGAAGCAATAAGGAAAGCTAAGTATTGCTATGAGAAAAGCAAACGAAAACCTAATTATCATAAGACATGGAAGGACACAAAGAATGAGAAGTTTGACCAAAGAAAGAAAGGTTTCAAACCTTCTAACTTCAGGAATCAATAGAAGCAACCATCCCAAGCTACGAATAATCCAACTAGAGTGGTGGGAGAGAAGCGAAGAGATCCGAAGCAAAACAAAGAACCTCTCTAATGTTGGAAATGTGGAGGACCCTACATGCACAGAAATTGTCCACTTGAGAATGACAATGCAAGGCCAACTTACAACATTCAAGAAGCAGAAAAAGTGGGTCAAGTAGCAAGGGTCATCCCTAGGATTTATGCAGCACTGGAGGACCGCTGGGAAGATCACCAGTCAATTGTGGTTGAAGTTGCAGGTAAGATTGTTGAGCAATCTATTTCTATTTTGATTGACCCTGGTTCTACTCATAGTTACATTACCCCTAGAGTAGTGGATATTTTTTCCTTTAAGAAAGCAAAGCATAGAAAATCTTGGTTAGTTCAACTAGCCACTGGAAATAAGAGGAAGGTTAGCGAAGTGGTAGAGAAATGTCCATTGGTTATGAATGGATTGGTCACTTGTGTAGATATGAATGTTCTACCACTTGGTTCCTATGATGTTCTCATCATAATGGATTGGTTAGAAGCTCACAGGGTAAATATTGACTGTTATAATAAGGATTTTGAGTGCCTAGATGAAGAAGGAAACTGGAGGATTGTGAAAGGCATTCCAAAGGTGATTTTTGTAAGGTAGATTTCGGCATTGCAATTGAAGAAATTATGTAGGAAAGGTTTCCAGTTGTATGCAGCTCATATTTTGGAGGCAACAGAGAATGAAAATCTTAGTTTGGAGGACTTTCATGTGTTGCAGGAATTCAGGGATGTGTTTCTTGATGAGATTCCAGGGCTTCCTGCAAAGAGGGACATTGATTTCACAATTGAACTTGTTCCAGGAGTAGCACCAGTGTCTAAGACACCCTACAGGATGTGTACACTAGAAATTCTAGAGTTGAAAATGCAACTGCAAGAGTTGTTGGAAAAGAAGTATATCCGACCAAGTGTGTCTCCTTGGGGAGAACCAGTTCTGTTTGTAAATAATAAAGATGGTACACTTAGTTTGTGTATTGATTACAGACAGCTGAACAAAGTCATTGTGAAGAACAAATATCCTTTGCATAGGATTGATGACCTCTTTGATCAAATGAGAGGAGCAAAGGTATTTTCCAAGATTGACTTGAGGTCTGGTTACCATCAGGTAAGAATCAAGGATGAACACATTCATAAGAAAACCTTCAGAACAAGGTATGGACATTATGAGTTTGTAGTGGTACCATTTGGTCTCACAAATGCACCAGCTACATTGATATGCCTTATGAACAGTGTCATGCAGCTCATATTTTGGAGGCAACAGAGAATGAAACTCTTAGGTTGGAGGACTTTCATGTGTTGCAGGAATTCAGGGATGTGTTTCCTGATGAGATTCCAAGGATTCCTCCAAACAGGGACATTGATTTCACAATTGAACTTGTTCTAGGAGCAGCACTAGTGTCTAAGACACCCTACAAGATGTGTACACTAGAAATGCTAGAGTTGAAAATGCAACTGCAAGAGTTGTTGGAAAAGAAGTATATCTGACCAAGTGTGTCTCCTTGGGGAGCACCAGTTATGTTTGTAAAGAATAAAGATGGTACACTTAGTTTGTGTATTGATTACAGATAGCTGAACAAAGTCACTGTGAAGAACAAATATCCTTTGCATAGGATTGATGACCTCTTTGATCAAATGAGAGGAGCAAAGGTATTTTCCAAGATTGACTTGAGGTCTGGTTACCATCAGGTAAGAATCAAGGATGAACACATTCATAATACAACCTTCAGAACAAGGTATGGACATTACAAGTTTGTAGTGGTACCATTTGGTCTCACAAATGCACTAGCTACATTTATATGCCTTATGAACAGTGTCTTCAGTAGGTATTTGGACAAGTTTTTTCTTGTTTTCCTTGATGACATTATTATTTATTCTAAGAATGAGGAAGAGCATGAAGAGCATTTGAGATTAACATTGAAATTTCTCATAGAGCATCAACTATATGCAAAGCTAAGCAAGTGTGATTTCTATAGAGATAGCATTCAGTATTTTGGTCACATTATCTCAGAAGAGGGTATATCTATGGACCCTGAAAGTATTGAAGCCATTATGAATTGGCCTACTCCAAGAAATGTGATGGATGTAAGATCTTTTATGGGACTTGTAGGATACTACAGGAGATTCATTTAAGGATTCTCCAAAGTTGCACATGCCATCACTTCTTTGCAAAGGAAGGGGATAAAGTTTGAACGGACATTGAGGTGTGAATAAAGCTTCCAGTAGTTAAAGAATCTTCTCACCAGTGCATCAGTATTGAAAGTTGTAGACCCAGAAAAATATTTTGTGGTGTGTATCGACGCATGTGGACAAGGGCTTGGAGGAGTCCTTATGGAAGACAACCACATGATATATTATGAGTCAAGGAAGCTGAAGGAGCATGAGAAGAACTATGCCACTCATGATCTAGAGCTTGTAGCCATAGTACACGCTTTCAAAATGTGGATGCATTACTTGATGGGTAGGATATTTGAGCTAAGGATAGAACATTGTGGTCTAGAGTATTTGTTTGATCAGCGTACTCTAAATGCTAGGAAAGTGAGATGACTGGATTTTTTATGTGAGTTTGATTTTGAAATCAAACACATAAAAGGAAAGAGAATAAGGTAGCTAATGCACTCAGCATGAAGGTGCAGGAAATGCATGTGGCATCTCTTAGTATTGCCAATCATAATTGATGTAGCAGATTGTTAGTCATATTGCTGAAGATGAAATGTATGTGTAGGTAAAAGACAAATTACCACAACAAAGTCTTGAGAAGAGGTATGAGGGATATAAATTGGAAGAAGATGGACTTCTTACTTATAAAGGAATAATTTATATTCCAAATGAAGCATATTTGAGAAGAGTTATGGATGAGATCCATCAAGCTCCATATTCTCGTCACCCAGGATATCATAAGACCATTGTTCCAGCTAGAAAGTAGATTTTTTGGACAAGAATGAAAAAGGAAATGGCTGAATATATTTTAAGGTGCATGAAATGTTAGCAGGTAAGGTTTGAGCATCAACACCCAGCAGGTTTGTCGCAGCCTTTTCCAGTTTCGAAATGGAAATGGGAAGTTATTTCCATGGATTTTATTACAATATTGCCAATGACTTGGAGACAACATGATTCCATCATGGTTGTGGTCAAAAAGTTGAAAAAGGTAGCACATTTTATACTGATTAAGTCTACACATAAGACTGCTGACATTGCAAAGATCTTCATGAAGGAGATTTTCAAATTGCATGGATTGCCTAAGGCAGTAGTCTCTGACAGAGATGTCAAGTTCACTTCCAATTTTTGAAAGGGGTTGTTTGCATTTTTGTGTACAAAGTTGAATTTCAGCACTACCTACCATCCTCAGTCTGACAGGCAGAAAAAGAGAGTCAATCAGGTGCTTGAAGACATGCTTCACATGTATGTGATGGACAAACCAACCAAGTGGGAAGATTATTTACACTTGGTATATTTTTCTTATAACAATGGACAAAAAGCATCCTTTAGGATGAGTCCATATGAAGCTTTGTATGGAAGAAGGTGTAGAACGCCAGTGACTTGGGATAATCTAGTGAACAGGGTTGTGCTTGGTCCATAATTTCTCAAGGAGATGGAGCAAGAGGTTGTAAAGATTAGGTAGAATCTGAAAGTAGCCCAGGACAGACATAAAATCTATGTAGATAAGCATAGGGTGAACAGAGAGTTCACTATTGGGGATCATGTCTACTTTAGAGTGAGGGAAAATAAGAGTTCCTTGAATCTTGGAAGTTGTTCCAAGCTGTCATCAAGATATTGCGGGCCATTTGAAGTGCTTGAAAGAATAGGGCCAGTTGCATATAGACTTGCCTTTCCTACTAGTACTAGAGCTCATAATGTTTTTCATGTTTATTTGCTTAAGAAATATGTACATGATCCTAACCATGTGATAAATTGGGATGTGATTCAGGTGGAACCCGAGGGAGAGTTCCAAATCAAGCCAATGCACATCCTCGATAGGAAGGTCACAATGCTCTGGAACCAAGCCATAAGGCAGGTAAAGGTGCAATGGGAGCACTATAGTCCTGAAGAGGGCACGTGGGAGCTGGAGGATGCCATGCGATTGGAAAACCTACTTTTGTTCAATTCAGCAGAACACTTATGCGGTACCAGTGTAGCATTTTGTTCAATTTTGTAAAGCACTAAGGATAGTGCTATTGAAGGGGGAGGGGAACGTAACACCCTGATTTTGACCCCATTTGCATTAATTGTATATGATGTATATATTGTAATTAATCCTGGTGTGTAGCCAAAGGAAAAATCCCCATCATCAATTTAACGTTTTATGTTCTGATGATTAAAATCGTTGTCGATGGTGAATCGTTCTATCTAGCACATTATAATTTTTGGCATCATGTAAATATGCATTTTAATTAAAATACCACAACCAGCTATGTCTATGCATCATTAAAATAGGTGGAGGCATGATTTCCTAAGGATAAGGAGGGGGAAATATTTAACCTTTGGGGCCAATGGGGTAAATCCAAATGTCAATAGGAGAACCCATCAAATAGTCAACTACCCATTTTGTCTTTTTCCCCAACCATTAAATTCTGCCAAAATGTGGTTGAGTTAGTTATTGCATGGAGTGGGAAGAGTATGGGAAGAAATTCGAATTGGAAAGAGGACCCATTTTTGAAAAACGTTTTTCTGACTTGTGGGGCAAGTAAATGTTGGGGAATGCATGCCAAAGCCATTACTCACCCGTTACTTCCATTTTCCTCATCCATTCTCCTTCACGTGGGCTTCCTGAAGCTTCCTTTGTGTTCATCCTTCACGTTGGGAATCATTTTCCTCATTTTTGCATGCCCAGAAATTTGTTTTGGTATTGTTCAGTAAGTGGGTAAGGAAGATTTATGTTTTCCTGTGTTTTCATGGATTTTCCAATGGCTGGGACTCTTTTTTACCTTTCTAAGTGGCCAATAAGCTAGATTCATGTTTTGGGTTTCATAACAGTAGTTTTGGGATCCCTTATTTCCATAGACGCCTTCAGAAATCAAAAACAAAAATTGATCTTTTGTAGAGGTCGATTTTGGCCCTAGGAAGCCATTAAATGATTGCTGAAATCGTATTTTATTTCCTTGGTGTTTTTCTCCATCTCCAAATCTATTTTTGGGTTCCTTAATGTTTTCTGTTATTTTTCCCTACCGTTTACCAAGATGAAAATCGTTTGGTGTTGCCCAACGATTTAGAGGAGAGACCACGTTCTCTTGGGTGTTGTTGAGAAATTGTTTTTGGCCACATTAGGGACAAAATTTCCCTGGGATACAAATTGCTGTTCAGGGATTGTTTTCACCCACCTTAGCAATTCATTTCATTGTCAAACTGTTTCCTCAACTCAAAAATTGTGTATATTGCTGTGTATGCAACTAGTCTTTGGATTGTGTAGGAGTGGAAACGAGTCTACCTGACAAACCTAGTGTTTTGCAAGAGCCTCATAGACAGAGCTAGAGGGATTTATCTCTTCTCTACAACCCCTTGAATAACACTGGAAGGGAAGTAAGTGCATGAGGGACTGTGCAACAAAGAAGGGAATGATTCCTTGTGTTCGGTGTGTGTGGATTTCTTAGGATTCAAGCTAGTTCTAGTGTAGGAATCCTTAGCTCTTCAGTGAGCCCACTAGCTTAGCAGACAGTGCTTCCATTCCCCGATAACCTGATAAACCGAACTTGTGGGATTGGTTATGTGTTGTTGTGTCCCCTTGGCAGTCTGATAAACCCAAACATAGATTTGGATTGACTAAGTTTTGACATATCTTTGGCTATGTGTGAGTTTGCTAGTTTCCTTTTCCTTCGGGAATCATGCCCAACTTGGGGGTGGCAGTGTTGCTGAGAGATTAAGGAGCACACTGGCCTATAGTTGGGTGGAACGTTGCAGCGACATAGCTGGTTGCAGACGATATTCTTCGTAAGATAAGTGTGCTTGTCTATTTCATCTCTGTAATTGTATTTGATGTTTAATGGAGATGGTGAACATGCTAAATGCTTGAATGGAATGTAGTTTGATTCTGGTGTATGATAAATAATTATGCATATATGCATGTTTTAGTTCAAACCATTTCAATTTTTATCATGTTGTATGTTCATGGGGCTAGTTTCCTGGATATATAGTATGTTGGTAGCGTCCTCTTTGTCAGTCGAAGGGTTGGGGATGTTACACCTTTCTTTTGAATATCTGCATCAAGACAGATAGTTTCCAAAACTTTTATATGCAATAATCACTATGATATTCATCTCTTCTATGGTTCTATGATATGCATCTTTATACTGAACATAGTTCCAAACTCAATCACTTCTACTACTCTATAGTCTACGTCTTTCACTGAGTAAGAACATTGCACATCTAGAATATGAGTATCCTTCTATATGAAACACTCTTTGTTTTTCATCATTGACTCATTTCCACAATTTGGATCTGCTACATAAAAACTCTTTCTGCAATCAACTATCCATTTATACCCAAAGAATTATGAAACTCAAGTCTAACTAGATTATCTCAGGTCTTCATTTTTGAAGCTTATTTCACCACATCCATCTCTTGCTCATTTATAGTATTCTTGGCTCAAGATATTTTTACACTTGGTGAAATTCTTTATTCTTGGATAACATTTCACTTGTTTTCATTTTATCCAAGTTAAGATCTACGTTGGCGTGCATCTTATCGCAATCCATCTTTGTGGTGTTTGGTGCAAATATGCCAACGTCCTTGTTGGAATTTTGTACATAGGTTCATAACTCATATTTTTCATCACAAGTATTTATAGCACATACCATTTTCTTTGTGGGACTATTACACACATGTTTTTGTTTTATGTTCTTCATTCATAAGAATCAAACAAATGGTATTTGTGCATACCTACCATTTTCAATGTTCTTCTTTGTGGATTACTATTGGTGCACTTGTGACCAATTTCATGGTAGAACCTTTGGTCTTATGGCACTTCCACATTCTTCCACATGTATTTTTTCAAGTTAGTTGTGTGTGAGGAATTCTTCAATTTCTTTTGAAATTAGTCATCAATTACAACTTGTTCAACAATCTCCTTAATGCCTTCCTTTGTCATCAATGAAAATTCATGTCCAATGACAATTCAACTCCTTTGACACTATGATCATTTTCATCAACACCTTCTACACTTTGATTATGTTCATCGATCCTTTAACAACATGTTTAGTACATAATCATTCGATCCTTTGACATCATGTCCAGTACATAATGATCCTTTTACATTGTGTTTAGTAAATAATGATCCTTTGACATCAATGAAAATACATGTTTAACAATATACCCCTTTGTCATTGATATCAACACTACTTTTTTATAACTCTATCATAAGCCCCTCCTGAAGCCAAGCTCTTCTTCTATGTGTCAAAGGGTACCTTTGTGATCAAGCTATTGCTTATTTTGCATAAATTTTCCTTCAGGATTCTTCCATTTTCTCATTATCTTTCTATCATTTCTTCCCATGTCATTAGGATTTCTCTTTCTGTCATTAGGATTTCTCTTTCTCTCCCCCTTTGACATCAATGGAATTAAAGGGACTCTCTTATTTATTGACTCCCCCTAGTTTTGTGATAATTTATTCATGTTTGGATTGCTTCTAGTGTTCTAGGTTGAAAATAACCCATCCATGGGTCAGGAATATAAGACTAATATGTTCTGCCTCATCACCGTTGTGTGTGTCTTATTTAATGTAGCCTACGAGTGATCTTATCTTGGATTTCAGACATGAGGAACTTTTAAGAATGCCAATAAATTATCCTGATTTCACACATATTTCCAACCATCTGCATGGATGGTGAGATTTGATATGTCCAATATCTTGTCCATGTGTTGTATTTGTACAAGTACTTTATTCCAACATCATTATTTCCGGTCAGTTTTTGTCTTTTATCAACCCATGCATTAAATTTTGACATTGTCATGATATCCCTCGGATTTCACAATGCATGAATTCATCAACTTCAACGCCCCTTCAATTTATGTATGAGAAAGTAAAGAGAAGTGTCTCCTAACTTTATAAGTTGGTAGTGTTTTCACTCAAGTAATCACCTTAGTTCATAATCCGTCAATCCTTTCTCTAGTATTTGTGACTTGAGTTTTCATTCTTCATCTTCCATTTTTCATCATGACTTTCTTCCAAAGATTAAAGAATTCCATTGATAGGCTCCATTTGGTGGTCCAGTATAGGAGCATTTGGTATCACTGAGTGTGGATATGAGTTCTTATAAAAATGAAATATAGGAGTCCAACTTTATGCCATGGTACCATCAATCACAGTTTAATATGATCACTTCTAAGTAATTTCCCAACTTGAGTAGGTGGTTTGATGTTTTGGAACAGTAGCAACAACAAACACTCAATCTTGTAAATCTGATTAGGGATGAGCATACTTCCTTTGATTCATCATATTTAACATTAGACCTTTTTCCTTTACTACAGTCACCAGAGCCTATTAAGACAACTTCAATGGATTTTTTAGAATATCAAAGGCCCACTCCATACTTAGTATATAATCAATTAATCAGTTTTGGTCAATTTCCTATGTACTAGGATAGGTAGTTGGCCTCCATACACCAACACTTGGTCAATAATTTTCATAAATAACCTGGGATCACCTTATACTGATTCTGGATAAGATTCTTCCAACTTTATTGACTTCCCATATTAGTAATTGCGCCTTCATGTCCTTTTCTTCCTTTAGATTGCTTTTCCTTCTTTTTTAGTGGATAAGGTAAAGATAGTTAACTACGAAATTGCTATCTTTTGTGGCCAACCCAACCTCAATAATTTTCTCTCCATATTCCATGATTAGTAAGCTCTTCCGTCAGTCCTCATCACTAAATGATTATTTATCCAATTCCTGAGGTCTTGGACTGATTTGGAAAGTGATTTAGTCACCTATGGGAGTTTTCCATATTTGATAATCCTGCTTTATGAGCTAGCATGAGTTGTCTCCTTTGAAACTCGATTTTCCCTCTCAAGGATGTATTATTTATGTACACTACTTTTTATTAATAATACATGGAAGATTCTCCAATCATTCTTCACTTCTATTATGTTAAGTCTCATTATTCCTCTCTCTATTTTTCTTGTGCATCTATGTAAGAAATATCTTTTGGAGCTAGATCCACCTGTTGAATCTCTACATGGTATTTGAGCATAGGATATCAAATATCTACACGTTATCAAAGAAAAGGATATAAAATCTCTACATGGTATCAAAGAAAGGTTGATCAATCTATCAAGCTCTATATGCTAGCAAGGGATCTTAAGCTATCAACACTCTACATCTCTAGGAGTGCATTGAAAATCCAATCTCTCTATGAATAAGATATTGACTGAGCTTACAAAGTATTTCTTCAAAATATTTTTTTGGAAGGTTGTAGAGAAAATCTCTAGGAATGCAACAACAACAAATCATGGATTTTTCTTCACCTATGATTCTGACTCCTTTTAGCTATCTATTGCTGGAAATTCTCACCTCCTGTGGATAGGAGTTGTTTCCCTAGATTGAATCCTTCAAAGCTAGAGAAAATGAGTGATAGAAACAATAAGCACTTTCCTTGGAATTACTAGATATCTAGAATGAGTCTTTTACCTATCATGCAATATGATGTATCAGTCTTCTATGGTGCTAGAGCTCCACAGATTTACCTGCAATAAACACATCAAACAACAAACAAGATCAAAAGTACCAGGAAATAATCTAAATATCTATATCAGTGACTAAGGAATCTGATAAAAAAATGAGTGATCATAACACAATACATTTTATGGGAAAGGAACTATCATTGTATGAGCATAAAAGAAGAGAGATTACAACCATTTCCTTAGTGTTGTGATTCCCCCTCACATGCCAAGTCTTTCCCTCAAAGCTCCAACTTGTCTTCTATATGCTTACCCTAGATTTGATCAGAACTTAGAAGCATCAGCATAAATTTTCCCCTTCCAACCCATGGGGAATGAGCTAGTATTTATAGCCCTTGGGAGGATAGGGATGGTTGAGAAAATGGTGGGTGAGGGGGAAGGGAGATCCTACTAGGGGGGATATTGAGTCTAGGTGGTCCAAAATAGTAGGGATGAGGGTTCCATGAAGCTTTCCTTCGAGAATATTCTCTTTTTCCTTTTGAAACTTGAGCACCTCTTTTTCACTATGGAGACAGAGCGTTACTAGGTTGGCACCACTTATTGATGAAATGGTAAAGGCAGTGGAACCACTCATTTTCAATTGACATGAGGAGTTACTGATGAGGGTAACTCTTATTGTATAAAGGGAAAAGGTGATGGTGGACTCAGGTATGAAAATATGAGTCTTGGCTAGGGTCTAACTTCATCACTTGAGTAATTGAATCATTTTATGGTGTTTTGGTTCTCAATACATGATGATGATGAGAATTATGTGTGACAGAATTCCCCGCAAAGCATGAGGCTAGAGGGATACAATAGGTGAGAGATTTGTAAGAACACATTATCACTTTGAGGAAAGAAATCACTTGATCGAAGATCATCATCAACTAGGATATTGTGCAATACATCAATACTTTGAGTCATATCCAAATACAAGGTAGATCCATGTGAGGAATGAACAATCATGGCTACTAGAATACAATGTATATCCATTATTGCAAATGAAATAGTTCCCTTCCCTTAATATACCCATCATGATTGATAAGTGCCTCTTTTCAATTTTACAAGTTCAAAGAGGGTAACAAACACTCATTGTAGCTTATCCTAATATAAGTCCATTCTCATATGTTTCAAAAACTTGAGAAAGGAGGGGTTCATTCCTAGAAAGGGTCCTTCATCATTTGATTTTATGAGTTCGATGAAAGAAAACTCAGTTGTTGTTTCATGTTTAGAGAGTCTAAAATGACTAAGAAGACTCCAAAATGGACTTTTTCATAAATTTACTCACCGAGTCCCAAAAAATTATAAAATAATACCCAGGAGAACTCTTCCTATCATGATTGGCCAGAGTATACCCTTTTCATAAGTAGTGCCACCTGGTACGAAAAAGGGGTAAACTATCACCATGAAGACGACTCTTTAGGTCCTTTTACGAGTGTGAAGAAGTTAAGTTCACTCGGAAATATTTTCACATTTTAATATTCTAAAGGAGCTTAAAGAGGACTCTATTAGGGTTCTTTTTTCATAAACCAATTTTAACGAGTATGAAAAACGATAAAAGTATACTCGATACTAAGTTTTTAACGAGAACACTGAAGGTATAAAAGGCACTCAAAACCTTTTTCATGTTTGAATCCAGAGCACGGAAAAGAGATAAAGTAAGCTCAAAACAATTTTAATGTTTTAATCAGAGCACGAAAAATGAAAAGTAATCTCAACACCACCTTACTGTTTTTAACGTGCTCGAAGATCTGTTGAAAGAATGCTCAGGGTATCTGCTTCATTTTTTAACGAGCTTGGAACAGAATTTGAACTATGCTCTAAGTGTCTATTCATGGTTTAATTTGCTCAAAACTAAAATAAAGTATGCTCAAAATGAGTTCCATTGACGATTATTTTCTCAACATGATGTCTAGTGGTTGGTACTTTCCCCTAGTATAACTATCAAGTAGATTAGCTCCAACATAATGTAAAGAGGTTGGGTACATTCCAACATGTCTTCCTATTATTTCCATCATCGAGCTAATTTCACGGTCACTACTAGGAAAACATAAGAAGAAAGAGGATCAAGTTATACATGTAGGTGAAATGGACGGTGAAATGAATGTTCAAGGCTTGATTTGATGGAAGAATTTGTTTGATTTTTTAACGAGCTTGACACAAAAAAGGAATTGTGTTCAAGGTTAGTATTATTTTTTAACGAACTTGAAACCAAAAATAAACATTGCTTAAGGTGACCTGTTTCATTTTTACGCAAGCTTGAAACATAAAGTAACTATGCTTGTTGGGACCTATTTCATTTTTACGCAAGCTTGAAACATAAAGTAACTATGCTTGTTGGGACCTGTTTCATTTTTACACAAGCTTGAAATAGAAAATAACTGTGCTTGAGGACATCCATTCGATTTTTTAACGAGCTTTATATAGAATGAGAACATTGCTCAAAATGACCTGTTTCACTTTTACACAAGCTTGAAACAGAAAATATAGTATGTTTTCTATGGCCCATTTCATTTTTTAACGAGCTGGAAAGGGAATAAGAATATGATCAAGGTCAATTTTATTTTTTAACGAGCTTGAAACCATAAGTCAACTATGCTCAAGGTTATCTGTTTCATGTTTTAATGAGCTTGACACAGAATGGGAACTATGTTGAAAGACATGTTTTTCAATTTTTAACAATATTGACACAGAATGGGAACTATGCTCAAGGACATCTATTTCATTTTTTAACGAGCTTAACACAGAATGGGAACTATGATCACGGACATTTGCTTCATTTTTTAACGAGATTGACACAGGATGGGAACTATGCTCACTAGCATCAGTTTCATTTTTTAATGAGCTTGACATAGAAATGGAACTATGTTCACAGACCTCCCTTACCCAACATGATATCCATAGGTTGGTAGGTTTCCCCCTTTCACATAAGGAGTTAGCATCATAATTCTAGCATGATATCCATAGACTGTTGTCATGCCCCCCATTTTACCTATGATGGGAATAAACTAACTAGAATAAGGGGAAGGAACCACAAGAACATGCAGAACATTCACGAAAGTTTGATTACTAGGAATCATGCGATGGTCAGTTGTAACAAAGGAAATATGATCAATGTTCACAATATTCCCATCATGGGGAAAATGCATCACTCTAAAGAGTGTGGACACTACAACCTTCATGGTGTAAACATAATCACGTCCAAGGAGCAGATTGAAATCTAAAGGACCTTGTACTGCCATAACATCAATACAGATAGTTTTCCCTTCTAATGTAATAGGTAAATGAGGAAGGATCCCTAAAGGTGTAGTAGGCCTGCGATTAAAAGCCAATATCTGATTAGTGGCTGGCACAATCTGAGGATAACCTAAATATTTCCGGGCACTTGAGGATAGAATACTAACAGAAGCCCCTTCATCAACAATAGTGCGGAGCATCCTCCAAGCAGTAACTTGCACAACTATCTAGAAAGGAACACTCGAGTGAAGACACGATTCTATTATATTACTCCAATCAAAGGAAATAACTTGAGTACTTGGAGAGGGTTATGTTGAAACAGAAAAAAAATTTCTCTTGTCGAGAACAATCAAAACTGAGCATAAAAAATTCAGATGTTTTCATTTCACTCTCAATTGGAAGAGAGGGAAAATACGAAGATTATGTCAAGGTGACTACTTCAATATTAATACTCTTTGATGAAAGAATGGGATTGGGTGGAGATGACATCAAAGAGTGGGATGAGTGGAGATGACGTCGACTCAACCTTTTAACTTAACTCTTGGAAGGGAGAGTGGGGAGAAAAACCTGTTCTTCACTTTTTAAAGAAAGAGTGGGATCAATTGAGGATGTAGCTAGATCGACCACTTTAACTTCAATATTCAAAGGAAGATTGGGATCAACCATGGATGAATCTGAATTGACCACTTGGAATTCACTGTTGGAAGGAAGAGTGGGATCAACCACGGATGGAATTGAATCGACCACTTGGTTAACTAGTGGGGTGTCAAAAGACAATTTACGATAACCTGTTGGAAGCCATTGACGAGGAAAAATAATATCTTCCAACAACTTAGAAGATTCTTCCATGTGAGGACAAAGGTAAGTGAAGTGCATGTCCTTACAAAGAAAGAAATCATTTTTTACTTTTCCTTTCCGACTCTTCACCACAGAGTCACTGGTCTAGGGGGGATCATCAGTATGATGATCAGAGGATGATGACATCGGTTCCTGGGAAAAAATAGACCATTATTCTAAAAATAGGGCCAGAACATGACAATATTTTAGAAGGTGATCACCCTTGCAAAGCCTACAAGGGAATTTGGACTTACAGAGTTTTTGGGTGCACAGATAAACACTCTCCGCACTAGGGGGAGTAATTGGTTGAGGATTTTTTTTATTTGTTTTTATTCTTATTAATATTACTTTTATTCTTCTTCTTATCCACCTAAGTACTAGTACTACAAATTTAAACAGGAGAAGAGGGATAAAGAGAAGAAGACACATATGGAAAAGAAGGCGAGGGATCAACATGAGGTTTATTCTCCTGCGATGAAGGGTTAGGATCTGAAGCAATTGTTGTACATGGGATAACTATAATGGAGAATAACCAAATAGGTAATCTGATAGTAATCTAGGAAGGCTTAAAGTAGCCATGAAAGGAGGACCAACATCTCTGTATGGAGGGAAAAAAAAAGACTTGCTTGGTGAAGGAGTCTCTTGGTCAGTAGTCTTGGAAGGTGAAGCCATAAATATGTAACAAAACTATCTCTCTCTTATAAAAAACACTAACAGTACCAACAACAAGCTCTACTCAAACTAAAGAAGCAAGAAAAATATGCGAGAGGAGTGGATTAAAGGTCCGAAACCTCACATGATTATCAAACCATCACAACTTGCCATATACCACAGGGTCCAATAGTAGAGTGTGACAAGGAAGATTGGGATCATACCCTTACGTGAATACCCGAATACATGGACGGTACATGCATAGTAATCTCCCTGAGTGTTGTTCTTGGTGTATTGTGATGATAGGAAAACCAAAGGGCTATGATGAGACGGTCTTAATATTCCTAAAGGTGTCTCCCAATATACGCAAGGTACGCAGGAGATTCACTCTGTAGTAGTGCTGTCTAATGCACAACTGTTTGAAAGGTGCCTTCCAATATACAACTGAGTATGTGAAGTACCTTTCAATATACCTCAAGGGTACATGAAATGTCGTTTGATATACTAGCGGTATGTGGAAGAACCACATGATCCTTGGGATGCAGTGCAGGAAACAAACCCTAACTCCTACATTTAAAGACACGGGAACACATCTCTAACCTATCACACCTTGCTACAAATTTTAACCTAATTCTAACGCTTTATTTTATATTGAACGATTTGGTGGATGCATGAGGCGAGGACATAAAAATTAAAACCATGCATTATGATTGTGAAAAATTTCACTTTAACTTTTCGTAGATGCCCTACTTAAGGAAGGGAGAGTGTTGGAGGAGCTAGTTAGTGAGCTGACTAGATTAGTTAACCAACTAATCGTAGATTAAGTCAGCCTCCAAAGGTCGTGTCAGTTGACCGAATTGACAAGTAGTTTACTCATAACGATTTTGTAATCATATATAATAGACTGTTGAGCCAGTTAAGACCTTGGTTTGGTTTTGTATATGTATGGACCTTCATGTGATTCTATAATATAATATGTTATTCTAGTATCTATTCTTGTCTCTTGTCTCTATATGCTTATATGATTCTATGTGTGTATTATTGGTAACCTAATGTGATCCATGAGATTACAACATTGTTTCATTGATGGTAGTACATATACTGATGACATGACCATATGTAAATGATAACAGAGAAAGAGATTAAGAATTGGTGGGAACGTAAGATTGCAAATTATTTACAAAATTACGCGAGAAGAAATAGATTGACCATTGCTCAGGTGAAGGAGAAATTTTTCACTGAAACCCATGAGAAATTTGTAGAATCTGTGCCCCAGTCATTGAAACAAATATTATATGAAGCCAAAAGAAACTAAAGACTAAGAATTACTTAAGAAACCGATCCACCGAGGAGGAAGAACAAACCTGTTGGAGTGGTTTGAGAAAATTGCAGATGAATTCTGCCAAGAACAAGCAGTAGAGGAGAGAGTTTTAGTTGAAAGTATTGAAATAATATTCTATACCAACTTTACTGAGAAATTTCTTTGTTCACTACCGACCCTATTGTTCAAATTTCTAGTCGAACCTCAACCATCACTGATTGAACTTCCTGCAAACACTAATTGGGTATAAAAACAGAAGGCATGGGAAACATTTATTACCAAAAGGGAGTGGGAGTACTTCTTGAACAAATAGACTGAACTATATGAGCTTACTAAAGCGTCGGGTAGGTTATGGGGGGGTAGATGACCATGTGTCGAGGCAGAGTAAAAGGATTCTAGTTGACCTAAGAAATACCATCACCAGCAATGAAAATTCGACCTAAGAAGGAAATTGAGCAGACAATGACTCATAAAGGTGCATCGAACCTACAAAAGATAGAAATGGATAAGAGGCATAAAAGAAGGGAAGAAATACGAGATAAACCTATAGCGCTCCAAAGAAGAATGGTTTCCAGGGTGACAAAACATGAGGAAAATTTGTCGCATTTGGGTTATGACTAACAGGAAGAAAGCCTAGATGAAGAGGTGTCGCCAATGGAAGAAGATTTGTGGATAGAGCAGTGATAAGTTCTCTAACTAGAAATACCCAAGGAGGTAAGACCTCTGTCTCCAATAAATCTGAGTACCCAAATGTAGGCCATTGTTGAGCAGGGGTGATTTTAAGAAACCATACTTATTTAAAAGTGTATAAATGTTGTCGAATATTACAAATTCTTAAAACATCAACTATAAAATGATTGGAGATATTTTTCAAAAAATATTTTAATTTCCAAGTATTGTATATCATTTATATAATAATTTGGCGATTTTTTGGGTGAAACATTTTTACCGCATCAAAATTGGGCAAAACAAGGCTTCAAAAAATGCAAAATGGCGAATATTTTTTGAGAGAAAAACATGGAAAATTATCCCTGTTGTTGAGGAGGACCTAAGACTAGGAGTTGGTGATTTTGGTATATGGAGCCAACTAGACGATGAAGTAAATTATGACAATCATCTAGTGATCCGTTGACTGGAGGAAGGAAATTGGGTTACACTTCAGGCATACCCTTCCAACCGAAGCATCCACTTACTCTAGCTTGGACATGAAGGAGCACCCCCCCTGCCAAACACAACTTTACAAAACACCGACTAGTATGATTCACAAGCACAACAGTGCCGTTGGACATCAACATAAGAAGTTGAAACTGACCGACAAGCTGTCGAAACAGAACCGACAAAAAAAATATCTGAAGGAAACTAAAGCTCCACTGAGACTATATCCAGACAAAAAGATACACGGAATATTCCACTACCTCCACCACCGCCACCTCCTGAAGGAGAAACTGACACTGACATGGGGCACGGTTCAGCACACATCCTCATCTGTGAGGGCGATGAAGACCCCATACAACATTGGTTCGTCTACGAGTCGGCATGGGAGACCAATAAAGTTACAAACAAAGATAGACAAATGGCGTAGTTCATAGGTGTGATATGAAAAAGAGCATTAGCTTGGTATATGACCTATACCGAAAGAACACCTAATGCATCTAAAGTATATATCAAGTAGCAATTTCTGTCCATCTTCAAAACACTAGATGCAAAGCATCTAGCAGCGAAAAAACTCAAGTCTATAGTTCAGAAACCAGAAGAAACCATTCGAGACTATGACAAAATATGGAAATACCTCTTGAGCCAAATAAACTATGTTATTGAGGAACAATTATTAATTCAATGGTTTCTTGTAGGGCTCTCCCAAAATATCCAATGAAATATAAGTCTGTAGACATTTAAAATGTATGAAGAAGCATTGACAAAATCTCTATAGGTTGATATGGATGAGGAATACCAAACACACCCTGCTGTCGATGCATGAATTGAAGAACTGTTGGAAATCATGCAGAAATCCTTGCGAGAACTGAACCTCAAGGGTCAGGAGATCTAGTGTAAAAAATTTTCTACAGTTGACCACATCAAATATAATTGTTGACAGGATGTAAGTTGACAAGACGTTCATTTTGTCCAGGAAAAATGTTTATGTGATATCTGTCAGGAGCATGGAGATCATATGACGAAAGATTTCCCATACAACATGAAGAATGGAAAAACTTCTTGGTGTGCAATTTGTGAATTTAAGAGTCACATGATATCCGACTACCACTTAAATATGAAAAACTGACAAAACTATCGGGAAATCTACCAGAAAAACATCATGTCCCAGAACAATGATAATGTCTCAAATGAACAAAACGTACCCAACAATCGATAATATTAAGTTCATAGATATGAACGCTATTTTGAAAATCATTGTTGAGGATTTAGAGGTCGAGGGAGATTCTATGGAAATTGTGACAATCGACCACGCCAACCGATTCAATGCTTCACATGCTATAAATATGGGCAGCGACATGTAGAGTGGCCATATAAAGACAGAATTGACCTAAAATTTTGTACTAGTTGTGGTGTGGGAGACCATTCTTTGGAATATTGCCCCACCATACTTGACAAAATTAATAAAAAGAAGAATGTTATTGTCTTGTATTGTGTTAAAAAAAGTGATATAATTCACACAAAGAACCTACACATAGTACCTAGACAAGGAACGAAAATTGGAGGTGACAATCCAAGAATAAGCAAGATTAAAGATAAAAATGAATATCCTAACCCTATAAAGAAAAAACAATTGTATAACGATGCATCGAGCATGTTTCAAGAATTTGATAGACAAGAAGATTTTTGATGAAAATTTGCAGAACACACTTCACAAACTATTGAAACTAATACATAAATATAATTCGATGGCACAATTCATTGACCTACTGCACAATATTAAAAACAAAAATAATATAGATAAACAGACTAAGAGTATATGCATCTTAAATAAAAAAGATAAGAATGATGCTGACCCACTTGTTGGTCTCGAAATAGAAGGATACCACATTCGACAAGTCATTTTCAACTTGGGATCCCAAGTAAATATCATGACAAGAGATACATGGGAATAGTTGGGTAGGCACCAACTGAATGAATGAGGCATATATTTAAAGCTGGCTGACCAAGGACTGATCGAACCCATTGGGGTTTGGAGAAATGTTGATAGAACAATAAAAGGAATTTCGACAAAAGTTGATTTTGAAATCATCTACCCTAAGTAAGGATCCAAGTCCTTTCCAGCCCTGGTAGGATGCCCATGGGGCAGAAAAATGAAGGCATCTATCTCATTGGACAAAGAAAGGATAAAACTAAAAGGGAATGGATAGAAAGTGATTGTCCCCATTCATCCTTCACAAGGAGAACCTTGGATTGAACCTATTGATGAAGAAGTTGATGTTCGACAAATCTACCGGATTCAAAACAATGAATATTATAATGAACCTAATAATTATGGAGAACTTCATCTAGGGAACCAAGACTCAATTGGATATAAATAAGATGCAGAATTGTATGATTGGGAAATCAAAAAATGTGAAACACAATAAAGGGTTTGTTGGACCATTCAAGCTATCTAGAAGAAACCAACTCGACAACGCTTTTATATATCGACTATTCCAAAAATATTTGAGAAGAGAATAAGGGAATACCCCTCTTTAGCACCAATAAAAACATATAATAAACATAGTCTTCAGTATAAAGAGAAAGAATCACCAGTTCTCCATGTAGAAAAAGTCTCTAAGAACCTAGGTGAACATGGCCGACTTCAAATCCTAGTTGAAATGTTTACAGGAGAAGCTTCTCGATGGTGGGACACCCATCAATAGAGACTACAAACATGGACAAAAGCTTCAAATTTCTTCGTAGAAAGGTTCGGAGGAAGGAAGCTAGAAAATCATGCACAAATACCTGTCTTCATCCAAGGGCAAGATCCAGAAAATCATATAAGAATATGTAAAAAAGAATGGAGAAGACTTGGTTACAAAGATGAGTGTATATGGCCACACCTGTTTCCCTCGACATTATATGACCTACCTAAAAAATGGTATAAAATGGAAGAAGCACGAGGTGAAACATTCCTGTGGAATGAACTTAGAGAAAATTTTATTAAGGACTTTAGCTTTATACCGAAAGATGGAAAATTAGTCAAAGCTACAAAACAAATAAAAACATTTATACAACCGACAACTAACAAGTCAACACAAAATGAAATCCAACCGAACATAACATGCCATAACATTTGATCTAACAAAATACCTCAGTTAACGAGACTTCAATTAGAAAATGAACATACACATGGGAAAATATTTCAGTGGAAATATGATCACCCAGAGACGATCAAACGAGTCAAAATGATACTCAAAATCGAATTAACCAATAAAGTCGATACCAACCGGATGACAGCAACAGAATTTCCAGCGACATCATCACACTTTAAAGAAGGTAGTTGACATATTAACGGAATTAAAGCACCAGAATGGATGGATGCATAAGTAAAAACTAAAGAAATTGACATTTCTAATGATAATAGACCGAAAATGGCAAGAATTGGCGATTATTGGAGTGAAGAACAAAACTGCATAAATTGTTGACTTATTAAAGGAATTCCAATATTTATTTACATGAGATTACAAAGACTTAAAAGGATTAGTAGCATAAATGGGCGAGATGAAGATATACATCAAACCTGATGACTGACCTATCAAGAAAAGACCTTACAAATTGGTGCATAAATATACAGAAATAGTAAAAACGGAGATTGGCAATATGTTGATAGCTGGAATTATTTACCCTATTGACTAGTCAGAATGGGCAAGCCCAATGGTCATTCAACCAAAAAAGAACCACCCAAAAAAACTACGAATCTGTGTCGACTTTCGAGAATTAACCGAAGTTACCCTAACAGACCCATTTCCGACTCCATATGCCGATGAAATCTTAAATGAAGTCGTATGACATGAATGCTACTCATTTACATATGGATTCTTAGGATATAATCAGGTACCAATAACCGAGGAAGAACAGAAAAAAAACAACCTTTGTATGTGAATTTGGCTCATTTTCTTACAGAGTGATGCCATTCGGTTGCAAGATTGTACCTGCAATGTTTTCAAGAATAGTTGTAAAAAAATTTCAATAATACATTTATAAAACAATGGAAGTATACTTCAATGATTGGAATATCTATTCCATGCTGAAACACCATTGTAAATGGCTAAGTCTTATAATCGAACGATGTCAACAGATTCAGTTATCCCTTAATATAAAAAATGCATATTCTTAACTCCTATAGGAATCCCACTAGGGAATATTGTATGCAAGGAAGGTCAAGGTCGACTTTAATAAAATAAAAATTATCCTTGACTTAAAGCCACTGGTTAACCCAAAATAGGTCAGATTACTGTTGGGTCATACAGGGTATTAAAGAAAATTCATCTGAAACTATTCAAATATGACTTATCCATTAGAAGAATTGTTAAGAGAAGATCAGGAGTTCGACTGGACAGAAGAATGTGATACATATTTCAACATGTTAAAAAGAAAACTAGTCGAAGCACCCATTCTCATATTTCCAAACTGGTCGATCAAATTCCATGTCCATATTGATGCTTCAGGTCTAGCAATAGGTGCAATTTTGACACAACCTAGGGAAGACATAATGGATTATCCAATAATATACATCAACAGAAGATTAAACAAGGCAGAACACAATTATTCAATGATAGAAAGGGAGGCACTAGGTATGGTCTTTGCACTTCAAAAGTATCGACATTACCTACTAGCTAACCCCTTCATATTCTATATCGATCACCAATCATTGAAATAACTTGTCAACAAACCTTTGTACCACGGGAGAATATGTCGTTCACTATTACTATTCCAAGAATTTAAATTCTAAGTATTAGTTCGACCAGGACGATTGAATGCCAGACCTGACTACTTGTCGAGGATTGATACGGGGGAGGATTCGACAAGAGTCGAAGATGACCTTTCGGATGCATACTTATTCTGAATAGAAGCTGTTATTGTAGAATTAGAAGAAATAGCACAATTCTTGGAGAATGATCAAGCATTGGATGGAATGAGCACGAAAAAGGAACAAATTTTAGCCATGAAATCCACACCATATAGTCTCATTAATGGATTCTTATATAAAATGGGTTTGGATGAGGTACTCCATCGATGTGTGTTAGAACCTGAACGAGAAAACATTATGCATGAAGAACACTCTGGACCAGCAAGAGGACACTTTCAGTCAGATACAATTTCCAAAAGAATTCCACAGTCAGGGCTATGGTGGCCAACATTGTACAAGGACTGTAAAATGTTTTCTATAAAATGTGATCATTGCAAACGTCTAGGTCGACCGTTAACTAGTACAAAGATGCCTTTGATATCAATAAGCCCAAGTTTAACATTCAAAATTTGGGCCATTGAATTCATAATAACATTCCCAGTGCCAACAAAAAGGACAGGTCCAAGGTACATCATAACATTACTAGAATATGTCACTAAATTGCTAGAAGCAGAACCTGTCGAGACCTGCTCGAGTGAGGTAGCTTCCAAATTCATATTCAAAAATATCGTTATGAGATTTGGATGCCCTCTAACCTTAATCAGTGACCAAGTTTCACACTTCATCAATAAAACAATCACAACACCAACAAAACAGTTCAAAATTGACCATTGATGAAGCACAACCTATCATCCTCTGTCGAACGGGGTGATAGAGGCATTTAACAAAACATTGACAAGGGGTCTAACAAAAATCTGCAATATCGACAAAGATGATTGGGATGAGAAAATTCCTATAGTATTATGGGCATACAAAATAACATATAAGCATTTGATCGACCAAACACCCTTTCAACTAGTCTACGACGAAGAAGCGATCGTTCCTTTACATTTTCGACAACATATACCGGTGATAGCTGACATCTTGCATATCAATGTTGAATAAGCAAGAAAGGATCATCTGATTCAATTAGCCAAACTAGAATAACACTGGTTGCTCGCTACACAGCACCAAGAAATTAAGAAGCAACAACAGAAGGATTGGCATGACCAAAACATCAAAAATAAGAATTTGTCGGTCGGAGACCTTGCATTACTATACAATAGTAGGGTGAAAGGAAAACCTAAAAAATTACACATAGAATGGATGGGACCTTACATTGTCGAATAAATCAATTCCAATGTTCTCAGTGAGACTGAGAACATTACATGGCACAATATTTCAGAAACTGGTAAACAGTACCCGACTAAAACAGTACCAAAACTAAAAAATTTGAAAAAAATAAATGAAAAGAAAAGCGGTTTTATAACTGCTAACGAAAACTACAAAAAATAGAAAAAGCAAAAACCTAAACCCAAAAATAATCAAGGAAAAAAAATGAATCTCGACAACTGTATTAAACCACCATTCGACAACAATTGACATTTTCACTATCGGCATACCATAGATTGACCATACCATCGACATCGAAAAGAGGATCAAAACCTCAGATCAAATCATCATAACTACAGTCAGAAGGAGTGTCGAAACCAGACTGCATTAAATCAGCCATCATTAGAGCATCCCTTGCCATCAAATCCACCATTAATATCACCATCGACAAGATCGCCATCCGCTTTGCCTATAAATACTACGCCAGATGAAGATCACATACTGTTTCACCAAGATCTAGAGCGATTGAATTACCAGAGCCTTGTGAGAAAATCAACTAAGAAGAAAGTTGAACTGGAAATCGACAAAATGGCCCCAACACAAAGCAGAGCCATGAAATCCAAAGTAAAAGAGTTGGAATCCGTCGTAATTCCACTAGTGAAACGGTTACGAAACATTATAAATGCGAAACTGCCTGAAGTTTGATGGGCACGACACTGGGCATAAATCAAAACATGGGCTTACCACGGTAATTCAAGGATGACAGAGGAAGCGAACAAGGTAAACCAGAGCACCATTATGAATTTTCTGAATGCACCTCTCATGGCAAGTTTTGGAGGAACAAAGGAAAATATTGTCAAATTCATCGTTAGTTGGTACCACAATGGGAAGTTCTACTTCAACAGACTAGTGGAAATATCAGCCGAAACCATTTACAAACTTACTGGTGTCCAACAAAGGAAACCCTATTCCTGTAGGCATCAAGTAAGGATTGGTTGAAAAGGTAACGGGAATATTGACAGGGAAAAACTCAAAAGGGTTAATTGTCAGGAAAATCCAAGCCACCACACCCAAAATGGTGGCCAAAATCATATCCACAAGCCTGACTGTTACAGGAAGTGGCTATGATTTGAATCTCGACATACTAGAAGCTGTCAACTGCATAACAAACATAGGAAAAATATACTGTTGGGCTCAATATATGTCCAACATGCTCAAATCTATCTGTGAGAAGTGCCAGGAATCAGGTGCAATAATCAGATTCCCATCACTCTTAATATGAATATCTATGTACCACCTATGTCCATTCATGAATAAAGACTTCTTAGATCCAAATAGGTTTCATATGTGGTGCTTTAATCCTTTTTCAATGGCTGGAAGCCCACTAGAACAAGAATAAGGAAAAGTGTTCTTGGATCACTGGTTTCAAATCTTAAAGTCCAAACAGCCAGATGGAGGGTTCCTCAAAACATTTGAAGATGTCTACCTCCTACAACACATATCCAACTAGAGTTGGACCACACAGTAATATGGCATAAGCAAGGGTCTACAGCAAAGGCAAAGCCACTCGCCTACTACCCAACAGTCAAGGAGATCTTCACAGAGCTGGTCAGGAAGTCCAAAATCAACATCACCATACTGGAGGTTGCAAAAGAAAGTAATCAACCCATTATAGAACCATTCGCCGACTAGGAGAAGGAGGAGGACTATGAACTCAACCTTCATATTAGTACTTTTACTTCCGAAGACAGTCCGACAAAAGAAAAAAACCCCCTCCAAATTGAAAATGTACCAACTGAACAACATGCTGTCACATTGATAGAACAAAGCATTATCATCCCGACTCAACAACAGGAGAAAGGATAAGAATATATAGAGGAATAAATTCAATCAGACAACCCAAAATATTCCATGACAAAGGAAAATTTGAAGAAAATAGCTAAGGAAATATCAACTTCAAGGAAAAAGAAAGGAATTCAGGAAAAAGGGAAAGGGAAGTGCAAACTCATATTATCATAGGAGTCAGAAGATGAGGAAGAACTACTTGCTACTGCTACCAAAATCCTGAAGGATGCTTTAATAAACAAGGTATTTGTCGAGACCCAATTCAAGCAGTTTGTCAAATCAGGAGAAAAGAAAGGCAGTCTTAAAAAGGTAAGAATTGCTACCCAGCCTGAAATAAATCCTATTGATTTAACTCCAGACTAACCAAGACCTTCTCCGAATAGAATAACAATAGATTCAACCATGGCCATATCACCAATATACAATGAAATTATCGCTGGAACCCTTATGGAAAAAATTGATAAAGATGTTGAACTTCAACAATTTATCAATAGACTTCAAAATATATTCCTTAAATCCTAGCAGATCACCACCACCCATAAACTTGTCGAGTCAAGCTCTTCCCGACAAAGTCTCACTCCAGGAATAGACCAATTTTCACCACCACCAATAGTTGTGGGACTTATCAAATCATTATTCATTCGCAACCGTGAACCAACATCCACTGTAGTCACAACCCAAATTTCATCATTTACACCAACCTTCCAAAACCTTCAGGTCAATGAGGCAGATATGGGATTACTTTCCCTCGATGGTAATAATAAAGCAACACTAGATGCAGAAACCGACAACCTCATGGAAGATGAAGAAATTGAAAACCCTGTAGACCTATAACCAGAGTCGAAAACCCCATGCTGACAAGTCATTTTCCAACCACCCCTCTAACTCCAGACCATTCACCATCACTGTCACCACCACTAGCACCAGAGTCTCCTCCTAATACAGAACCACCATCTTCACCACCATTGGAAGCACAAACAACCACAAACCCCATTCAAGAAACCCAACAAGCTAATCCTAACACAGCAGAAGTTCAGTCGACTAAGAATCCACCGACTGAAGAACAATAAACACCACAACAATAGCCAACATCAGTACCAATAGGATCAGTAGTGGTCCATAATTCTAAACATAATAGCAAAAGAAAAGAGAAAAATAAAAAAGAGCACCACCAACCGCAATAGGTACCGACCGTGATCTACCTTCGACAGTTAGGATTGACTTCTATAGTCGAAACTCCAAAATGAAGAGATGGAGATTTGGAACAACTCTTGCGAGCACTCACCAAAGAAGCATCAACAAGAAACCAAACAAGACAAGAACAAATTGAAAAATTGAAGACACAATAAGTTGAATTCCTGACTAAATGTAGGACTTTAACATAGACAATCATATGAGGACTAGCAAATACTAAACGAGGACTAGCAGAGACTAACACCGACAAATCACTGGAGAAAGCATACCAGTTATTCAAAAGTGTTGTGTCAACACTGCAAGCACAACTACAAGCCAAGGAAGAAGGGAAAAAAGAAGAAACATCTATGTTATCCAAACAATTCTACACAACATTTTTAGAAGCACAAAAGGTCCTGCAAGAACATATGGAGGAATCAACTATTACAGAAGAAGTACTGCACAACTGGTACACCCATTATGGCTAAGCCTTTCAATAGGCTCGAGAAACCCATGAACATATCAAGACACTAGAGAATCAATAGGGTCTTGACAAAGCAATGTGGAGCACAATACAACATCATATTGTATTGGAAACAATGAAACTAGAGAAGCTAGAGAAAAAAGATCATCGGTGGGTAAACTAGGCTCTTTCTAGCATTGACAAACTGGACACAATCTATTCGCAAATGAAAATACTGAAGGATGCAGTAGATGACAAATACCAATTTTTTGGGCTCTATATGAATAATATTGTAGAACTCTCAATTCAGGAGAAAATGGCGAATCTATCTAGCATTACAACCATGACCATAGACATCGAGAGAGCTCTCCATAGTTGGGAAGATTTTCAACACCAACTGGCCATTTCGACAGAAGCCATAGTCGAAGTATGTGTATAGAGAAAACCATCCATTAGAATGCACAACCCATGATGACAGAACAATGGAAAGGAAGTTACTTGAGGCAGAGTTTTGTACCTCCCCTATGTCTTCGAGACGAAGAAAGATTTTGTTCCTGGGGGAGATGTTGGAGGAGCTAGTCGATGAGCTGACTAGACTAGTTAACCGACTAATCGGAGATTAGGCTGGCCTCCAAAGGTTGTGTCGATTGGCCAAGCCGACAAGTAGTTACTCATAACTATTTTGTAATCATATATAATAGGCTATTGAGCCAGTTAAGAACTTGGTTTAGTTTTGTATATGTATGGACCCTCATGTGATTCTATAATATAATCTGTTATTCTACTATCTGTTCTTGTCTCTTGTCTCTGTATGCTTATATGATTCTATGTGTGTATTATTGGTAATAGTATGTGATATGTGGGATTGCAACAGAGAGATAGGTTCAATTTCTTTGAAACACAGAATAAATCCCATACAAAGAATAAAACAAACTTGCTTATATGGTTCGTTCCTAACTGGAACAAAAAGAATCTTCTTTTTTAAATTGAAAAATAAGTGAGATCTCTATTGAAAATCAAGAAAAGTTTGTTACGACTTTTATACAAAAGTGTTCAAATTTTTTCAACTAAAGCGAGAATAAACTAATCACAAAATTCTACAATAAATTTTATATGGATTTGTTCACAATTTTTTGAAAAAAGGAAAAAACATACAAAAATAATGTATAACAAAATGAAGAAAAATTGAAATGAATCTTTTCTTTTTTTTGTGTTAAAAAAGACATAAATCATAGATCTAACAAAACCAAGTTCTAGTCAAATTTAAGTATGAATCTTTAAATACCAACATCAACCACAATTCGTGAAAACACCTATGAATTCTCATGCAAGCTTGATTTTTCTTTTTGAGAATAAATTCCAGAGCTAAAATAATCAGTACTACCATTGATACAAATAAAAACATATTCAGAAAAAGAAAACATACATGCCAAGTTTTGAAATTACAGGGGTATAAAACCCTACCTGGCACCACTTTCAGGCGGTTATTGAGAGAGTGTTACTGCCTGGGAACTACCTCTTGTCCATTGAAGCAGAGCGGTGGAACCCCTTTTTGTCCATTGAGTATATACAACGAAACTACTTCTTTTCCTTACTGAAAGCGCGGTGTTTCCTATAGGTTTCAAAACAAAAATGGAGTGAAAAAGAGAAAGTTAATTGTCATACAACTAGCATAAAATCACAAAAATTATAGGAAAAATAAGCATATGAAGCAGATATGTTTCAGATCTAAGTAGATCTGGTTAAACAGAACCCAAATATCACTACAAAACTAGTAGATATGATCACTGAAAAAGTTGAAATTTGGAATAAAGACAAGAACCGAAAACCAAGAAAGATTAGAAGTTCTAAATTTCTTCCCCAATATGGTTTCCAGATTTGTTGCTAGAAATTATCACCTCCTGCAGATAGGAGCTATTTCCCTAGCTTGAATCCTTCATAGCTAGAACAAATGAGTGACAATAACAGTAAGCACTTTCCCTAGAATTAGTAGATGTCTGGAATGAGTCTTTTAGCTATCATGCAGGATGATGTATGAGTATTCTATGGTGCTATAGCTCCATAGATCTACCTGCAATAAAAACATCAAACAACCAACAAGATCAAACGTACCAGAAAATGATCTACAACTTTATATCAGTGACTAAGGAATCTGATAACAAAATGAGTGATCATAAAACAATACATTTTATGGGAAAAGAACCATCATTGCATTAACATAAAAGTAGAGATATTACAAACATTGCCTTAGTGTTGTGATCCCTCCTCACATGTGAAGTCTTGTCCTGAAATATCCAATTTGTCTTCTTTATGCTCACCCTATATTTGGTCGGAATTTAGGTGCAACAAAATAAATTTCCTCGTTACAACCCATGGGGGATGATCTAGTATTTATAGCCCTTGGGAGGATAGGTATGGTTGAGAAAATGGTGGATTAGGTGGAAGGGAGATCCTACTAGGGGGGAACTCGATTCCAGGTGGTCCAAAATAGTAGGAATAAGGGTGCCATGGAGCTTTCCTTTGAGGAGCTTCATGAATATTCTCTTTTTCCTTTTGAAACTAGAGCACCACTCTTTCACTATGGAGACAACGCGTTACTAGGGTGGCACCACTTAATGATTAAAGGGTAAAGGCGGTGTCACCTATAATTGTCAATGGACACGAGATGTTACTGATGAGGGTAAAACTTATTGCATAGAGGGAAAAGGAAACGGTGGAATCAGGGATGAAAATATGAGTCCTGGATAGGGTCTAACTTCATCACTTGAGGACTTGAGGAAATTTCTAGTGTTTTGGTTCTCTGTACATGATGGCGATGAGAATTATGTGTAACACTATCATGAATTGAAAGCCAATATTTTCATTCTACTATGTATTAAGAGTCTTTACAGAGATTCTATGGATTTAGAGAATGATACAAATGTTATTGTTGAGAAATTAAAGTGGCATAATTGAATGGATGAAGCCTATGGATTTCTTTGACTCTCACTTTCTTCAGATATTTTTTTTCATCTTGATGGTTTGACCACTCCAAATCAATTATGGACCAAACTTGAGTCTCTATTTAGAGTATTATATGAGATAAGAGAACATCAACTAGAGAATGATTTAATCTCATTGAGTCCAAGAATTTTTGAATCCATGGATGGGTTCTTCACCAAGTTCATGTCACTTATTCTTATGCTCAAGCGATGTGGGATTGAGAAGAAGGAAGATCAATTGATTATTTCCATACTTTCAAAATTGGGTACCGAATACTAAGTTTTTGTGTCAACTTTCCATGCTATTAGGATTGCTATTTTGAATTGGAAAATGCCTTCTTTGAGTACATTCATTGATTCACTTACTAAAGAGAAATACAAATTGGTTAAGATGGGATCTCTTAAAATATACAAAAGAAAATACCACTCTCTTGTAGTTCAAGGAAGAAATAATTCAAATTCAATAGTAAATAAAAATGTGAAAGAGAAGAAGACAAATTCATATGATGAAGATGAAGGTTTAAATCCTACTGATGAGGGTTCGAATTCCATGAAGAAATCCAAGAAGAAAGGGAGATCATCCAAGTGTTTCTATTGAATAAAAGGTAATCACACTGAGAAAAAAAATTTCAAGAAGAAAATGAACATAATGAATAGATTTCTTGAGAAGCATCACATTGGTGGACCAGATTTTGCAAAGAAAAATGAACCAGATAAGCCCGCTGAATCCCCAGGTCACTGTCATAATGCATAGTCCCAAGGTAATAAAAATTATGCTTTTGAGTGCCAGAGTTAAATCATTTTCTCAATTCTCTGATCTATATTGATGTTCTGATATATATGAATCGTAATATTATTTTATTCCTTGGATAAATCACCTATCAGTTCACTAGAGCCATCTCCCAATACTTGTGTGTTTTCACTAGTTCCTGACTTGTATTTATCTAACTCTTTCTCACTCCATTCAAATGATTTTTATTATGATTTAGAAGTAATTTTTCATGATGATATGAAGGTTATGATATCATCCATACAATTTACCCATACATTCAATACTCTCAAGGCTATACAAACCTAAAGTTCAGTAGTTGATTACTCATTGGATTCCTATACAGTGCAGTGCCACTTGTTTCTGCTGGTTTCAATTCTACTTTATATTGCACTTTTTGGTTTTCAATTCCATTAGTAATCTTTGGAATTCTATTACACATTCTTTTATCTGATATAAACATATATGGTTCATATTTCAAGTCCATATACCATTTAGATTTACTCATGCATTAGTTTTACCCTAGATTTACTCATCCATTAGTTTTACCTAGTTGCACATCCTTTTCCTACTATGGCCATGTATACTCATGGAGACACTATAAATCTGGTGTTTATTGCACCATATGATAATAATTATAAAATTCCAAAGTCTGCTCATCCTCATTTCAGAATTGTGAATGTTATACATCAGTTTGGAAGGAAAATATATGGTCTAGTTCACCATTTGACAACTATACAAGGAACGTATTGTATTGAGTTTATTACTCTTTGGGAAAGAGTATGCACATACCTCTTTTCCTTTACTTATTATGTTTTTATATTAGAGTATATCAACAAAAATACTCACTCATATAATTCTCCTCCATCATCAGATGATGAGCTACAAGGAGCCTCTCCACTTGTTTTTTGCAGAGACTGCATTGATGCTTTAGTGCATGATCATGGAGTTCTCAAATTATTTACCAAATTATTCAGCAAGAATTAGTTCAGTTAGCTCATCCAAGTGAATAAAAAGACAAAGTGATGAAATGTTATTCATTTCAGTTCCATGTCCTTTTAGAGGGGGGATTTTCCCCATGTTGTTTTCCCTCATTCCTTTATTTTTTAGACAAAATAAATTGTAAAAGGTGACCATAGTTGGGTCCTAAATACCTATATATTTCTCATATTTTTCAGATCTTTCACCATAAAGCTAGGCTTAAGGGGGGGTGTTAGAATATAAAAACCCACTCCATACTTAGGATATAGTTAATTAATCATTTTTGGTTGATTTCCTATGTACTATACTAGGTAGATGAAATCCATACTCCACCACTTGGTCAATACTTGGAAAAAATACCCCATGAGAACCTTATAATTATTTTGGATAATATTCGACCAACTTTATTGATTTCACTGATTAGTAACTTCATCTTCCTATCCTTTTTTTCCTTTAGATTGTTTTTCCTCCCCTTTCAATGGATAAGGTAAAGTTAGTTAACTAGGAAACTGTTATCTTTTGTGGTCAACCCATCCTCCACGGTTTTCTCTCCAGATTCCATGATTAGTAATATTTTGCATCAATCGTCATCAATCACTCATGCTTTATCCAATTCATGAGATATTGGATGGATTTGGAAAGTGCTTTTGTCACCTATGGGGTTTTTTCATATTTGGTAAGCCCTCTTTATGAGATAGCATGAGTTGTCTTCTTAACAAATCTATTTTAACTCTTAAGTATGTATTATTTATGTACACTATTCGTGAATAATAATACATGGAATATTATCCAATCATTATTCACTTCTCTTGTGTTCAGTCTCATTATTCCTCTCTCTATTTTTCTTGTACATCTCTATAAGAAATATCTTTTGGAGATAGATCCATCTACTGAATCACTATATGGTATATGAGCATAGGATATAAAATCCCTACAAGATTTGGACTTGCACCTTTCACCGTTTCCTACCAGCCGACTTGAATAAGTAGATCTTGAAATGCATCTATGACCCATCTTCATATTTTATTGAATTCAATTTTGTTTGTGATGGGATTGATTCCACTTCAATTTTTTTATTATTATCCATACCTCTATTTTTATGTCAATATGTGGTGTGATGCAATTTGAGATTTGAATCTCCAAGTTTTACAATCACACTTTTGAATATAATACACAAATTTAATTTTGCGCAATCCTTGTGTATTACTTGTACATGTGTATCCTTACCATTTGTATGCATGTCAATCCACACTTTTGATAATAATAGCTACACATTTCAAAATATATAGTTACAATATTTAAGCAAATTCTACTTTCCCTAATCTACTATTTTAGCCCTTGAATTCCTTATGTACCTATTTGAACTCAAGGATAATCCATAACCCCTTTAGGTTAGAAATGTAGTAAGTAATTTCTTGATTCTTGAACCGTGTTGTCATTATTTACATTTTTTACGCACTCCTAAGATTCCTTCCTTACCCATATCTTCTTGTGCACAACTGGCTTAATTATTTTGGTGTTTTTTACATCTTCTACGTCTTTTTGAGATACATTCTTCACCATGTCTTCAGTTGCACAATCATCCTCTCCTTTTATGGAATACGCTCTTCCACAAGCTTGTGCCAGTTAGGTATTTTTTCATTATTGAGTCTCTCATGAAAAAATGGGAATCTTTGTGCCCATATTCATAACATACATAGAATCTAATGGTGTGGACTTATTTTTCTATATGTATAACATAGTTACATCTCCAACATTCTACACGATTGAAGTTATTTGTAAATATAAAGGATTTAACATACCTAGGTTTCTTATGGCTCGTAAGTTGTTCATACTTTATGCGAAATGTAACCTATTGGTTAGAACCAAGTTCACCTTTGTCCAACATAGTTACATCTCCAACATTTTACAAGAATGAAATTATTTTTATATCTAAAGGATTTAGCATACCTAGGTTTCATATGCCTTGTAATTTATTCATATTTTATCTGAAATGTAACCTATTGGTTAGAACCAAGTCCACCTTTGATGCACACATCATCACTTCAATTTATATATCCAATTCCTTTATTTTCCTATAGAGACCTTTAGAAGCTCAAGATTTCATCTAGGATTGTCGAGATGTTGTTAAATTTGATTTAAGTATTTGCATCAATGCATGTTTTAGCTTTCCCTTGTATTGCCCAATCTGTCTTAGATTTCAAGCCTGAAATTTATGACTCTTTTAGCACAATTTGTTCTTGTAGTATCTCATTCATTGATTATGACCCCTTCCAAGGTTTTTCAAGTGCACACTTGTGTTCCTCCAATTCCTTGATTCTTTCCTTTGATCAATACAATTCCTCTTCTCTAACATTCATTTTCTTCTTCAATGCTTCATGCATGTCCTTAATTTACTTGATTTGTTCTTCTTCCTTTTCCATTTGTTCCTTCAACACCTTATTTACTTTTCTTGATTTCTTCAAATATACCAGTGCGGTAATTAGTTTGCTTTCCCAGTCAACTTCAATATTGTCCTCATCTTCATATTTTGAACTGTATTCAACGCTATTGATCTTCTCACTCACTTTGGACTTCGAAAATGGTAGTGTGATTCCATTAGACTAATGTTTGTTTTCAATAGTATTATCTAATTTGCATGAATCTTTTTTTTCTGCTTTATTTTTTCTTTTCTTTTGACTTTGGAGAGGGCAGGTGAACTCCATTGTAGGTCCATTTATTTGTTGATTTTGATGTTGTTATAGCGGATTTCACCACACTAGGTGAATCACACATTGTATGGCCTTCCCCTATCCTGCTGCAGACTCATTATTCCCTATGGACCATTTATTGTCTTTTGATGTATCATTGACCATCCCTAAAAACATTAGAAAAATGATATACGCGGCATTTTCCCTGATAACCGCGTACATACGCGGATATTCCCTCTATAGTCGCGTACATCGGGATGTGTGCATAATCCAAAACTGTTGGACCGTTCCTTGCCTTGAATCCAACTCATATGACTCCTGGCCTTCCATATGCCTTGAGATCGCACGGATTCGACCTTTCAGTATCACTTTGGAAAGCTATATAAGGAACCATTGAGACATTGAAAACAAGAAGAGAGAATTGAGAGTACCGAAACTATAGTCCATTGTTGCCATAACTATACTTGAGTCTGCATCCCTTTGTCCCTTTGGAGCACTGTTGTGTTCCTCCCAAGCTTGCCTTTGTTTGTGAGCTTGCTATCGGAGTGATGGAGGATTGAGGTGGTGGAGGCCCAAGTGGGGGATTCAGTTTCTCCGGTTCGTAGACGTGCCGTCAGAGGTTGTCACTTGTAATCTCTGATTCTTATTAATAGAAATATCTTTTCCTGTCCAGTAATGTGTATTTGAATGAATGTTGCATCCATTGGAATATGTCAAATGCTTATACATTATTGATTATATATGCTAGAATAGATCTAACACCATGAAATATAGTATGCTTGTATTGTTTACTTGTTGTTGAGGACGTGCTATAACAATTCAAGCTGAAGATTGGAAAGCTCAACGGGGATCTACTTCAACCGTCCGGAATAAGGTACGAGGTTCGATCCTTTAGTGTTAGATGTTTTTAATTTCTATTGCATATTAAGAAAGATTGATTTCTGGAGTCTAGCTGTCTGTTGTGGTTCCCCAAGCCATAGGAATTTCTCTCCGTAACAGAATTGGCGACTCTGCTGGGGAGTTCCTAGTAATTGTCCTTTGGGGGTTGATCTTTTGGCATTCAATGTATTTGAAGTGCTCTCTCTCTCTTGTTTCTGTGTCGGGTATGGGGGCATTTATGCCTGGTAGAGCCTGATTGGTGTGAATTTAGTCTCAGCCCGTCTGTTTGCCTGAATTTTTTGCATCTTTTTCTTCCTGTACGCGGGTTTGTCATTTACAGTCGCGTATACACGCGGGTTCACTGCGCACAGTCGCGTATACCCTGGTTTTTTACCTTTTTGTGGAAGATTATGGATTGCTGGGTGAATGCTGTTAGTTGCTGAGTCTCCTTTGGCACTGCCTGAGTCTGTTAAGGCCTCTGTTTTTGACCAGAAACGTTTTTTTAGCGTAAATTTTTTTTTAGGAAAGTTCTTGTCATGGCATCTTTGATTTTTTGTTTGAGATTAGTGCATTAGAGTCCTTTTGCCTTAGTTCTTTGCTGGAATGCTGCTT
>LPNX010434136.1:0-24653 GCA_001517045.1 Pseudotsuga menziesii
AGTTTTGGTGGCTAATTTACGGTCTTTTATTAAGCGACCAAATTTGGTCATATTCTAGTTTGTCATGTGGTCATTAATTTGGTTATAAATGTGGTCATAGCTTTGGTCATTGATTCAAATATATGAACAAATTAATGACCAACTGACAAGCTATAAATGACCAAAATAAAAAAGACCAATTTTGGTCGTGTAATAAAAGACCGTAAATTAGCCACCAACGATCGCCAAACCAAAAGTGGTCATTGATATGCGGATTTTGGTCATTTTTTTGGTCACTAATCTCTCATTTTCCACTAGTGTATAGTATGCAAATAACCTTATTTAACATACAGGTATTAACTCATTCAAACATATGCATAAAATAGAAAGTAAGTAAGCTTACTTACAATGATCTATCCTTATGATTTCAGAAACCATTCAGGCGGACAATAATTAAGTGCAAAAAATTGGAAAAATAGCAGTTTCACCTCGAATGCAGCAAGACAATGGCAATCCACACATGAAAGGTACTCCACAATTGAGCCTCCAAAGCTTCTCTTTATTTCAACAAATGAATATCAGTAGACAGTTTCAATGGCAAGCCCTTCAGTCCAGCTCTAACTAGGTTGGAAGAGGAGGCTGTGCCTGGATATATACAATTTACAGGCCATCTAACCAAAGGGGGGTGAAATTACTCATGGAATCAATTGAAATAAACTGATGGAGAGTCCATAAATGCCTGATCTATGTCTAGCTGAGCCAGATCTGAGTCTCACTGAGTGCAACTGTTAATCGGGGGGCTGATCTGACTGACACCTTAACCTGTTGACTGAAGAATCCACCAAAAATCATCCAGTTGAGCCAAAAACGTGTTGAGGAGAGATAGAGGGCGAAATTCCTCATAAAGGATGCTCAAGATCAACTCTGGATCTGATTTGATCACCTCCTTCAGTCAAGGATTTGTCAGATCCAGTCAATCTGCTTCAGATCTGACTGATTTCAATCAAATCGACTGAGAATCCATTGATTTATGATTTTGGATTTGATCCATTATTCATCAATTTATTAATTAAAATAATCAATAATTGATTTTTGGGGCTTTCTGACCTGAGTTATTGAAAATCACTCAAAACAAGAAAACAATGGGTCCATGGGTTTACATGGTGCTCTTAGCTTGAAAATGAGTACCTACATGATTGAAACTGATTATTTGGCCCACTTTTATTACAAAATAAATTTTTCCAATTAAACTATTAAAAAATAACCTAAGTTTTGGAAAAATTAAATTTTAATAAAAAACACTGAAAAACCTAAAAAATTGAAAAATTGAAAAATACCTAGGGGGACTTAGACATGTTCATATGACTCAAAAATGATGTCTAGCATGTTTATACATTGACACATAGACTCTAATAACCTCAATAGGCCTAAATGCCAAGCCGACCACCCCAACTTTGGAGGTATGAAGTGAAAAACTCAAAAATTATCAGTTGTTTGTTCAACAACCAATAATAACCAAGGGAAAAAACACCCTGGGCTGATCGGATTGAAAAATAAAGTCTAAGAGACCGAGTCTTTTACAGACACTATCATGCTAGAACATTTATTGCAATTCCCTCATGGGGTATGAACATGTGATATAGTACAACAAGCACTTCCTAGAAGTACTTCCAAAGGTCTTTTTGAAGTCCGAACAAGTTAGCCCTGTCCAGTTCACCGGGCTCACTTGATAAAAACCACTAAGTACAACTTAGGTGGTAAGATATTCTCCATGCAAAAGTCCTTGCATATGTCCCTTCAGTTGCTGTGAAGGATGTTTTGACTCAGCCTGACATTGATGGGAAGAGAGCTAAGTGGATTTCCAAGATCATTGAGTTTGATATAGAGGTGAAGCCCACTAATCTAGTAGAGGAACTAGGTTTGGCCAAACTCATACCTAAAGAAAATTGTGAACTAATGGGGATAAACTTCACCGGTGTCAAATCAGTAAAAGTGTAGACTGTGGTATTAGCAGAAGTAGATCAAAATCAAAATGACATTCCACCAGTAGCTGAAAACCTGTCCTCCTATGATTGGTACTTAGGTATTATTCAATTTTCGCAGAAATTAGAAGTTCCTCCTGATCTCGCTCCTAATCAAGCACGGGATCTTAAGTTAAAATATGTTAAGTTTTGTATAATTGACAAACTGTTGTACTGGAAAGATCAGTCTGGAGTTTTGTTGAGATGTCTAGATAAGGAAGGAGGAGAGCAGGTCATGCATCACTTTCATTCCAGCACATGTGGGGGCCACCATTATTGGAAAACCACAGCCCACAAGATCCTAAGAGCAGGATACGATTGGCTAGTCCTTTTTTCTAATGTATGTAATTTTGGAAGGGCCTGTGACCAGTGCCAAAGATTTATAGGGAAGCAGCAACTCAAATCCTTGCCCCTTAGGCATATTGTGGTGAATGTTCCTTTCCAACAATGGGGTCTGGATTTCATATGTCAAATAAATCCATCTTCCAGTCGGTAGCATAAATGGATCCTAGAAGCCACATACTACTTTACAAAATGGATAGAGGCAGTACCCACCAGGAAGGCCGCTCATCAGGTCATCATGATATTTTTGTATGAGAATATCTTTAGCAGGTTTGGCTACCCAATAAGGTTAGTAACTAATAATGCACCTGCTTTCAAGGCTGGGGCATTATTTAAAATGTGTGAGTCAATGGGAATTCAACTGGTGCATTCCACATCCTATTGTCCTCAAAGAAATGGCCTGGCTGAGTCATGCATCAAGAGCATAGTCAGGATCATTGGGAAACTACTGGAGACAAATCAGAAAAGTTGGGATTCTAACCTCAAGTTTGCTTTATGGGATGATAGGGTAACAGACAAAAGATCTATAGGGCCTTCTCCATTCAAGTTAATTTATGGTACTGAGCCCATTTTTCCTATTCATCTCATTCTACCAGTGCCAAAATTCTTTCAGGAAGAGGAAGATGAACCAAATGATATGGTGAGGATGATGATGGACTTAGTGTAGTTGCAGCAAATCAGAGACCAAGTGATAGGAAAATCAAAATCCCATCAACAGAGGATAAAGGGAATGTTTTACAAAAGGGAAAAAGTAGACAACTTTCAGGTTGGATATTGGGTCCTAAAGTGGGATACTGTCAAACAAGACAAGGGAAAACATGGAAAGTTTGATTCTTTGTGGATTGGAAATTTTGTAATAGCTCAACTACATAAGAATAACACCTTCAAATTGTAGAATATCGAAGGGGAAGAGGTGTTTGATGGCCCAGTGAATGGGAGGTTTCTAAAACTTTACTTTATTTGAGGCTCTGATCCTTTGTCATTATAAAATAGTAGTCAGTAGGATTTTTTTTCTTACAAAATAAACTCCATGCCCAATGGAACAGTAAATGATAGCGTTAATTTTTTAGTTGTTTTTAGGGAAAGGCATTTTGATCTGTGAGTCTTGGGACCTCAATAGGAGGTTCCCATCCCCAAGTAGGAGCCAAATGTTATCTCCCAAAATAAATTTATTTTGACAGTATGAAGAATTTGATTTACGTAATGAAATATTTGAGGATGCCTAACAAATTGAAGGTCTCTATTTTTGGTATGGTTTAAAATTTTGGAAGTTTTAGCTTTCGGTGGCTTAGGCGAGCCTTGTAATAGCTCATTAGCCACTTAAAAGCTATGTTTCAGAAGCTAATGCTTGAACATGGGATAAAGGTAAACCACCGAAAGTGGCCCAAGTAAGTATAATTAAAGTAACACTTTCGGTGCCTTAGGCAAGACTTCAAATGACTCATTAGCCACCAAAACGTGTTGCTTTTGGTAGCTTAGGGAGAAGACCAAGAAGGATTTTAACCCCCGAAAGCAAGAATTAAGCGATATTAGTAAAGGTTGTTTCTGTGGCTTAGGAGAGACTTGAAACAATTCATTAGCCACCGAAAGGTGATTCTTTCGGCAGCTTATCAAACAATTCAATGTAGATTTTAACCGCTAAAAACTCGAAGATAAGCATCAGGGAAAAAGGGATTTCAGTGGCTTAGTCGAAATCTCGGACATTTGATTAGCCACCGGAAGGATAGGTTTTTGGCAGTTAAATCGGTTTTTCGACGAGGCCACTATCCGTCGAAAGCATGATTTCACGGAAAAGTTGGGATAATGGTTTCGGTGGCTTAGGTGAAAGGGATACCATTTATTTAGCCACCGAAAGCTATCTTTTCGGTGGTTTGTAGAAAAATTCAGGAAGATTATTAACCACTAAAAAGACAAAAGAGGAAAGCGGTTATAAAACAGTCAAATCACACCCCGTCAGTAAGATGAACAATCAGTGGATGGCGTGACAAACCACTAAAATGACTTGAGCCTACATAACCGCATGTGTAAATAAGTTAAAGAGGTCGTTATAAAATTGGTAAAGGATTGAGAGGATTGGAAACCCTTAGTTTTCTTCCACGTATCCAAAAGAACAGCAGAAATCCCACCGAGTACTCAGGCTGATGTGTGATATGATTTCTTCAGAAAGAAGATCGAGAGGATCAAATGCTGCCATGACCTTATGATCTCAGCATCCATCATGACAGAACAAACCCTCATAATCAGTGCCAAGGGACTCCAACACATTTCATTTTCAATCTTATCATTCCTCACCACAAGGAAAACCATTTCCGAGGAAAACAACATGCTAGCACACTGTATACAGAACTGAGAATTATTTTGTAGGTACCCAGGAGAGGCACTCATCAGGATGAAGAAGGGATGACCTTCTCTCAGGAAGGAGGTGGGAGATATTAATTATTTGGAAGCACATCCAGAGGTTTGTAAACTCTTCCAAGAGGTTGGCTACTACAAGTTTTGTGAAAAAATACAAGGCTCCCATCAGTAGGAAGCTGAGGCATTTTCCCTCTCATTTGATGGTTCAAAGGTTATTATAGGTAAGGAGGAATTTCACATAGATGAAACCCTAATCAATGAAGTAACTGAACTCCCTTTCACAAGAGAAAAATGGTTCAAGACCACCATACCAAAAGATATAAAATTCAGGTCTTACCTAAAGCCTGAACATAGAGAAATAGCATGGAAGAAGAGTGTGTCATCATCCTGTTTAGAAGAGAGGTGGCAACAACTGCTGAAGGCCATTGTGGTTTACCTAACATGTGAAGGAAGATATAACATAGCCATGATCTACCATTTCAAGATAATGAACCACTTCACAGGTAAAATCCCACTCAATTTTCCCTTTTCCTTACACAGAATTTTGGGAAAGATGGCACACCAAGTGAAAGCCCAGCCAACCAATATTGTTGGCAGACTATCTCACCATGGCCTTATCCAGCTGTTGATCCAAGAGTTGTTGAAAAGAAGGAATATGGCATGGCCCTATTTTCTGTTTTGGAATGGATTTGAGATAGGCCTTCATCCTGAAGAGAAAGGGAAATATCTTGCCAAGAAGTCCAACACACTAAGGAGTGGGAGAAGAAGGAGGAGGGCCATATCCCCAGTAGCAGTAGCAGAATAGCCTCCCTCTTATTCCAAGGCCAAGAAGGTAAAAAGGAGCTTGGAATTCAATGAGAAGGGATAGGAGGTTGAAACACATAAGGATAATATTCTAAATCTACCCTACTTAAATTTTGAAGAGGAGCAAGAAGAAGGTGTAGAATTAGCTCTACAGATTGTACCAGTACCAGTGGCTGAAGAAATACCATCCCCCACACCAAAGGAGAAAGAGGAACCAACAGAGAAGGATTCCTCCAGCAAGCCTAGAACTCAAAAGATCAATTAATTACTAAGGAAAATTTATGATATGGAGATTTTGGAAAGGGAAATAAAGAAGAATAATGCTACATTGACTAGAAGAAACAAGTTTCTACATAAGTCTTACCTGGAGCAGAGAGAAATATATATTTTCTTAAATAGGATGAATACAAGGTACCTAAATGACAATACTAGATTGTACAGGATGATTATGCTCGAAAGACTACAACTGAAGGAATCGAAGGCAAACCCTAGCAGCCATCCCACCTTGGAAACGCTAGCTGAGGCTGCAATTATCCTCCAGCCTCCAGAAACCAACCAGGTTGATGTTAAGGGCCCTAGCATAGAGCATGTTGAAGAAGAAAGATGAGAAGACAGCCATAAAAGAATATTTTTGGGAAAACCCTAATAGATTTTGAAAATAGGGCTTTTGGTGTCTTAGGCAAACATTGGGGCAGTTCATTAGCCACCGAAACCGCTGCTCTCGATAGCTAATTGTTTTGATGGTCATGCCTCTTAACCACTGAAAGAAGACAGAGGCTTAAAATCAAATTTTTGCATATAGGACCGGTTTTGGGTGTATATAGATGGATCAGGGACATAGTCTAAAGATGAAGGGCACAGGGGAAAGCATCAGAAAAGCGTCTGTTTCAGTTTTACTCTGACATAATAGCACAAAAGGCCACCAACACCTAGTTGTCAAGAGAAAAGAGTGGCTTAAATAGAAGAGGGCCACTAGTAGTAGTTGTCAGCAATTACCTCAGTTATCTAAAGGTTCATACAATGAACTAATTCTTTAGTTAAGTTAGACAAGTAGTTAATTAGGTTTTTTAACCTAATTTGCAAAAAACTATTATTTTGTTTATTTTTGTAAAAAACAAATCCAAGTTTTCAGGATTTGTATATTTTGTAAAGGCTATAAAGCCTAAGACTTATTTTATGAAAAAGATTCGACTTCGAGGATTTATAAACCTATACTATTGTCATCTTCTCATTTTTCTCATGATTAAATATAAGCTCTTTTGTTATCATTTGTTCAGCTTCCATTTCTGTCTTTACTGCGCCTATGCTTGAATGTGTATTCAGGTTAAATTCAAGTTGATTAATGACTGAGAGCTATCATCATTTTGGCATGTTAATGTGATTTGAATTATAAGTACCATCCTTATCATGATTTAGCCATTTATATGCATCTATTTTGTGTGTAAATCTACCAGCCTAATGAGTTCTCCATCCCTACACCTTATTGTCAACTTCTGAACAGCGATAACTAACCTTGTAACTGAGTGAGATTCATGCATGTATTGAGAGTGGAAGGTCATATATGTCACCTAACTTGATCCATTTTAGAAAACCCAAAAAACATTGTTAGTTACCAGGAATCCTCGAGCTACAACCTAGAGGAGTTTCCTGGAGTGATAACAGATGGGATAGTGTCAAAAAATGGTTCTATTTCTAGGAACATAGAACGAAGGAGAAGAAGAGGACATGTTTTCGAATCTAATGAGACCGGGTATCCAAGACTTGTTTAATTTGAAGGATCGAGAGTCTACGAAACAATAAGATATGAACCTTAGATTTATGATAGAAGATTGGTTGAGAAGATATATCTATTCTAATATTCATGAGATATTATTTGTTGAGTTTCCTATAGTACTATATGAGTGGTTAGCGTAACTTACTTTCCAAAAGAAACATTTCCAAGGAGGTGAACCTGATTGGTGAACCCCAGAACCAATTCAGTAGTTGTGAAGGGTGAACCACAAAGATTCATGGATTGTCGATGTGTGAATAGATAACATTTTGGTAGGGTACATTATGGATTTCATTGTTGACACAGTTAAATTCTATAGCGACGCAAAAATAAATTTCTTTAAGAGAAAGAGGGGGATATTTCTACTGTCATTGCAACTATGGATTAAGATGCTCATCTGTGAAAAAGAAATACTCAAAGTGAATTTTGATGAGTAAATACCTAGTGCATGGACGCTGTGGGTACTATGAAGGCAATGGTTTACATGGAATTATATGAGGTATATGGATATAAGTTATCACAATACTGTGATGGAAGATGTAGAATATTGTGGTCATTTGTGAAGTGGGGTGAGGTTCCGACTAGAAAAGAGGGGGATTTATAAGGAGAGTCCTGGTGTGACCATAAAAAAAAACTACGAGAAGGGACCACAAGGGACTAAGCGACCCTACAGTGATGAAGGAAACGACCAAACTACGTCTAATTATGAGGAAGGAATGACCCCAAGAAATAATGAACCTACACCTTCGTGCACTATGTCAGTCCTAGAAGGAAGAAACATGAGCTCTTCGTAGGGTTTTCCTGCATGTCCGCATAGCAATAATAGTAGAAGGATGAAGAATACTAGAAGAAGAACCAGAATTTTTGTTGATGATGTGAAACTACCCATGTTCCAGTGTAATGGGACTAAAGAATCTGAAAAATATTGGTTATTATGTGAAGCAGTATGGACAGTCGAACAAGTGTAAGAAAAATATATCAAGAAAGGAAAACTAGTGATGACCTTTTGAGGTTGAGCATTGGATTGGTACGTGAAATTTTTCCAAGTACCAATGGGGCATCCCAAAAATACCCTAACACAAATAAGGACTAGACTGATTGGGGAATTTAAGAATACAAAGTTAAAATCATATCATATTACTGAGTTGAAGGAAATAGAGCAATACCCTAATGAATCAATGTGGGATTTTGATCAACAATTCAAAACTTTGATGGCTAAGGTCAGCTTTTGAATGAGAGATGTACAACATAAGGAATGGTTTATCATATATTTCATACCGCACATTATTATGCCTCTTATGCAACAAAATATTCCTTCTTAGGATAAAATCACGATGAAACTGGATGCTTCACCTGTTGGAAATTAGAGACTCGCATGAGCCAGATCCAGTCACAATCAACAAACCTCACTATTCAGTTGCAAGATATTGAGAAGGAAAAGGATGTCTCCAAATAATTATGGTACAATCGATGTCGATCATAGGGACATAATAAGGATGAATGTCCATAATTCCATGCCATATTTACAGGATCGACCCCTGAATTGAGTAAGCCAAGGAGGATTTACATAGTGTCATATTTTTCATACTAGTGGACATTGGTTCGAGGAATGCGTATACCTTGTTGAGAAGGTTTTGTTGAAACTTGTTAATCGGTTGACCATGAAGAAAAGGATTGAAAAGCATATTATTTTCTCCAAGAAAGGACCATGGATACATATTTAATGAAGGTAGAGGAGAAACAACCAACCACAAACATATTATAACTAGTCAGAACCATGGTATACTCAACCATAGTGCAACCATCCATAAACCCAGTACACTTAGCAACAACCTAACAAACATAAAGGAGGATTCTGCAAAGGATTTTGTAGAGGATGTAATGGAGGATTTTGTCATGGAGGAGCTATGGGATGAGGCCACAATTTGGGACATTATCAGAGGGACTTTATAAATATATATTCGTAGTGTACTTATTGTAGCGCCTCAAACCATACCATTGAGGAATTCCCATAGTTGATTGTTAATTTGCAAGCAAAGAATGCATCGCAACTGCAATAGAACCAAAATGAAACTCAAAAGTAAGGTCCAGGACTAAACATAGGGAAAATATCAGTGCAACCAAAAAATCAACCAACGAATGTCATAGTAGTAACCCGAGGAGGAGCTATGACAAGAGTCGATGGACCACTGATAAATGTCCGACCAATGGCTTGAAAGAAGGTGCAATTTGATGTAAACATTGAGAAATAAAGATTCCTCAATATAAGATACATGTTGAACATGAACAAATGTAATTTACCTATCTATGAAATGCCACCAGTCTTCTATTTGTAAAAGTTACTTATATCATAAAGAAAGGTTAGTACCTTGAATTTTTTTCTAGAGAGTTTTATGATGTTAAAAAAAGATCCAGACACATTTGTATAAATATAAGTCTTTTAATATCAACAGGAGGAAGGGATACCAGATGACCTAGTAAATTAATTACACAAGAAGAAAACTAGAAGGGAAATGAGGGAAAATGTCTAGATTAGTCACTATGATGTGCATTCAGTCATCTTGGATCTAGGATCAGCTGTAAATATCCTAACAAAGAAAACATGGAAAACGATGGAAAACCACAGTTAGTTTGGTCCCCTATACAACTGCAGCTAGAAAATCAGGTTATGATGTTTTCGATCGGTTGGGTATGTCATCTACCTATCGAAGTGGAAGGATTGAAGACATACACAGAATGCGATGTTACTTGGATAGTCAACAAGATCAGCTCATACCCTGCACTATTGGGAGTTGGTTGCATGACTAAAATATTAGTGGTTATCAATTTTAAGAAAAGGGTTCTTTGAGAATCATGACATACGGATCATTACCCCATTGGAACCCTAGGAAGGACAAAGATATGTCAAACCAATAAGAGAGGAAGAAGTGGGAGGATGGTATCATGCATACAATATTCATTAAGACTATATCAATCCCACTATGGATGAAGAGATGGGTTGGAGAAGCACTAACTCTGCGTCATCAAATTCTAGCAATATTCTAGAGAACTAGAAAAACTGGTTACAGTAAGTATCGATCAGGAAATGTGAATGAGTAATGCAGTTGATGCAATGGGTAGCGACAAAATTCATCCAATTGGCGATGTATGGAGGACTACCTGACCTGGTAGTTTTTATTAATGAATTCAAAGAAAGTGTATTAGAGCCTCAACACCTATTGGTGCTCAAAGAAGCATTGAAGGTTACTCAGAAAAATAATGAGATATGGAAAAGGCCTCGATCGAAGACTGGAAAGTATGTTGGTGACTGATGAAATTTTGATTCAGAGAAGATGTACACTACAAAGGGAAGAAATATGATGGAAGGAATGACCCTATTGATCATTTCGCCACATGCCAAACTACATGGGTATTGAGGATGAAGAAAGAGTGGGTCCAGGCATTTGTCCATATGTTAGATGAAATACCATGCAGATGGTATGTTTCTACATGAATATGAAGGGAAACTACAACATGGGAAGAACTAACTTTCACTTTCTGTCATACTTTCAATTTTACGAATGACAATTCAGTCATCCAGATTGCACTACATGACATCCACGACAAAGTGTTGTAGGTAGTTTCGCCCAAGATATTAATGACGCCTCGATGGACAAACAGATGATGATGGCATTTTACATGAATTAGGACAACCTATTGATGATGGTGATCCAATAGGTATCAATATTCTAGAATCCAAAGGAAGTCATGAAATTATAGCGCAAGAAGTGCTAGTCAAGAAATTCAAGCAACCCTTGAAATCGAAGAAGGTTAATAGAAGGACAGTAGAAGACCCAAACTTCTCTAGTATTGGAAAATATCAAGATGTTTCAATGACGGGGAAAGTCATAGATCTGATACATGAGTTTCAAGACTTAATCCTAACCAAGTTTTACAATATGAAAGGTATTCAGATGATTTGGGAAAAATGAATATTTCGCTAAAACGAGATATGAAACCTGTAAAAAAATGACCGCACAGATTGAATTTGAGATATAAAGAGAGACTAAAGGAAGAATTAAAATAGATGATGTATATTTGAATTATCGAACCAGCTGAAAAACCTGAATGGATCAGTCTAATGGTTGTGGAGGACAAAAATACCGGTGACATTAGGATATGCATCAATTTACAGAAGTTGAATGACACAAGTCATCATGATCACTTTCTGACACCATTTACTGATGAAGTGTTATATTTTAATGGTTATACAAGATCTAAAAAACATTAGCATCATAAAATCATAACCATGAGCAACTGAGTGATTGAAAGAAATATAAGTACATCAGCACAAGATACCACGAATATTTTCTTGAGGAGACCACAAGGGACAAAACCCTACAAAACTTCTTTAGTATAGAATTCGACCATGTAAAGTGTAAAACCCTATAAAGAAGAATAGTTTCTCATCTTCCATAGTAGACTTTTTCTCCCTCTCTCTCTAGTGCAATACTTGAGTGTAAGGTGTGTGTCAAATGAGGAACACACTTCCTTTATTTATACTCTTTCTTCCCTTGAAGTTTTCACTAACATTTCAGCCCCAACAAACTTACTAGGTCAACTTCTTCTAGAAAGACACAAAATAATATAATATTATATTATGGAGGGTTATATTGACCCAACTTACAATGGAGGTTGTACCTCATGAATTTTACATGACTAATTACATAAAGGATATATATGAATGGAGGAATAACATCTCCAAAGGAGAATACAACAAAAGTACAATATAATATATTCTGAAGTTACAATACTTTAACACTCCCTCTTAACTAGGAAGGTATTATACATCAACAACGACCATCATAAAAAATGTACAACTGAATGGTGAATCTCTATATTTCATAGAAATTTTTGGAACAACAACATGCATCTTCAACATCAATATCAGTATGATAATACTAGATCATCTTTTGCAACCTCAGTATCTAAATACTGAATCATATTCTATGAGTACTGGATCATCTTTTGAATGCTGAACCTTCTTTCGTAACAAAAGAATGTGAATACTAAATCTTCTTCTGCAACATCAGTATGTGAATACTGAGTCTTCTTCTTTAAAATAAGTATGTTAATACTGAAACATCATAAGTTTGCATCATCAATATGTAAATATTGAAACATCGTCAATTGCATCAATAACGGTATGTAAATACTAAAACAACAACACCATTAGCATGTTAGTGCTAAAACAACATCATCAATAAATGATATATCATCATTTACATTATCAGCAGAGAGATGTTGGAAAATCATCATCATCATCAACACAAAGTGTTGTTAGTTCAACCACATCAACATTACTAGCATAGGGTACTGGGACCACAACCACATCAGCATCATCAACACGGCATGTTGGGACCACAACCACATAAACATTAACATAAATATGTTGTAGCAACAACATCATCAATATCTATATAGAAATACTGAAACTACCTCATTGTCAGCAATATAGAAATACTAAAACTGTCTTATCAACATTAGTATTTAAATAATAAACCTGCCACATCAAGATCAGTATGAAAATACTGAAATTACCACATCAACATTAGTATAAAAATACTTAACTTTCCATATCTATATCAATATGAAAATATTGAACTTTCCACATCTATATCAGTATGAAAATACCGAACCCACCATATCAGTATAAGAATATTGAAACTATCTCAAAAATCATCTCAACAACATCGGTATGAAAATAATGAACCTTCCATTTCAATATAGGAATATTGAAACTATCTCAACAATCATCTCAACAATGATCAGTATAAGAATATTGAAACTATCTCATCAATCATCTAAAAAATCATCAGTATAACAATACTAAATCAATCATCTTAGCAATCATCAGTATAACACTATTGAAGCTATCATCTCAGCAATCATCGGTATAACAATACTAAAGAAATCATCTTAGCAATCATCACTATAACAATCCTAAAACCACTTACAACAACATATTGTCTCACTTACTAACCCTTTTGGGCCAACAAGCCTAGTCAGACAAATTGATATCCTTTGAGACCAAACAAGCCTTATCTGGCTTACTAAACTTTTTGGTCCAAACAATCTTAGCCAAACATACTAACCACTTTTTTCCCTCTAATAATCGTGAAGCAGCATCACAGTGTGTTTTCTAGTAGATTCATCTGGGAATTTTGTCTAACTTACCAACCCTTTCGAGCTAACAAGCCTAGTTAGATATATGGATCTTCTTGGGGAAAAACAAGTCTTGTCCTGGGTTACAAACCCACTTGGATTAAAATAATCTATCAAGACATACTAATCCCGCTAGGATCAACAAGACTCGTTTAACATACTAACCCTTTTAGGCCAACAAGAGGAGCCACACTTACTTTACTCTAGACTAAGCCACCACCACTACATCCTTCTTCCATATACCATCACTACCTCTTTCGATAGAGGTCATTTCTGACTACACCAAGATTTTCTTGAAACTATGAGCAATAGGCTTATTCAATACATATTCCATGTGTTCCTCGGTCGGAAAATACTTGATATTTACATCTCCCTTTTGCATCTTGTTCTTTATCATTCTCTTATTGTACATTCACAACTGCGCCGCACATTCACAACTTGCATCATAATTATTTTGTGCATCTATTAATGCATCATTATGCTCTTGTACATATGCAACTACATCATACATACACAACTTGCATCATTCTTCTTTTGTAGGTGGTTGCATACAATTCTTCCTACAAGTTAAATACAGTTTTATGATTAGAAAAATTTCAAAACATATTCGTAATGACAAATTCTTATGCATAAATATAGAATTCATATAATCATGCAAATATTTCCGCTAATGCAACAATTATCTATATATCATATACAAATGGTAACTTTTTATATGTCTTCCTTCTTGTGATGACCCTATGTTAGCACAGAGGTTTCATTCTAGATAAGTAGAAATGCAATGGTGTACAACAACATAAGCCACTTACCCATCACCTGCATATTAGTAGTAAACTACAAATATTCTAATATGCATAATACATTTCTTGAATCTAGAAACATATCTATGTACACATCTTGAGAAACTAGATATATAGGAAATGACAATTCACATACTTATCTCTTTTTTAGTTAGTAGACTCCATCTTGATCTTTGTATTCTTGATTTACTGGAGTCTTTGCTAATGTGTTCAACTTCATCGTCTGATTCTAAGGACATGTTCCTATCTTTCTCATGATAGTAAATACTGAAGAGGTCTTCTTACACCATAAATAAAATGGAACTGTGTCTATGTGTCTTACCAATTCATCCCTTCTTATCAGATGATGAAATGGATAAGAGTACAATCTTCATCTTCATCAATATAATTCTTCTGGATCATATTCCTCATTACTTGAGGAATCTTTAGTTTCTTTCTTCTCAACTGCAATATATACATCCTTGGTTGCACTGAGAGAAACACTCTACTTTATGTAATATGTTGGAGTGATATTTCTGTTTGTAGTGCTACCAACTCAAAGTCATCATATCTCTTTAGTACCCTTTAGGTACCACACCATTTTCTCTGCATATTTTACTTGGATAAGTAAAATTTCCTATGGATTTCATCATACCTCTAATATGAAGAATAATGTCAAGATTCTCAAACATTGATGTCTACCATTATCACTCCCTCTGAGGTAGAGCGCCATCCTACCTCTACATCTTGTACTCTATGCATTAGGACATTGGAGTGACATGTAGCCTCCTCTGCTACTAATCTTGTTGGTATCCATATATGTAAGCTGTCAAGGTCATTGGATATCAAGATTCTCCATATCAAACTTTGTTGCAACTTTTGTCTTGCACCCATCGATGAGGTTCTTGTCCTTTGTAGGATTCTATCTTCAGCCTTGCAATAAAGTTTGGGATCTTCATCATGCTAGTTGATCCTAAAGTTTCTCATGTGTTGTATGTGCTATTCCATGGGTACCTACTAAGCTTGTACAAATTCTTCTGTGCATAGGCGGTTCTCTATGGAGAGTCTTAAACCATATAGGTTGTTCTATAAGTTCTTATACTTTGATTACACCAACTGTCTAGTGTAATATCCATTACTAAAGGGGCATGTCTATCCCCTAGAGAAGTGCCTTTCAATAATCGATTCTCTCTTACTGATAGAAACCATGAACCTTGGTTCGTAGATTTTGATACTTTGATATGCGTTATACTTGATCTTATGGATATACTTGGCAAAATTTACAAAAATTCCCGCCATGTCTTGAAATAATATCCAAACATCATTATGTATGATCGAATGGTGCTGCTATATCATATCATCCTTCCATTATTCCTTCTTGATACATTCTTTTGCAAAGTTTCCTTTCTCATCACAACTGAACTATTGATTTGTGAGATATCCTTCTATTCTTTCCAGGAATGTTCTTCCTTCTTGTTTTTTCTCTTCCTGGCATGAGTTGTTATGATTCGTCCATATTTTCTTATTTTTCTGTCCATCAATCTTCTTCATACATGCATTATTCCATAGCTTATCTTCCTTCTAGAAAAACTCCCTCGACTAAACTTGGAATACCATTCAAAGTTGTTATCTATGATTTAGCTTCTTTGGCAATGTCTTCAATGACCTCCAATTTCTTTTTGAGCTGAGATATCCTTGTGAAGTAACATTGAGAGTTTTATGACATTGCACCTTCACATTCTTGAGTTGAGTTCTCAAGTTCATCTTCATGCAGGATGTTCATTACATCAAAAATATTCTTGGGAGTGTTCAAGGATAATACATGTGAGATTCAATGGAGACATAAATACTCATCTTTTTTTTGACTAGGTCCTTGTTTTGCTTTGCTTCGACTTTATCTCTGTTTGGATTTGCAGCTTCTTCTTTGACATAGTTATTCATGTCATGCTTTATCAAGTATGAGAAGAACTATATAATTCCATTCTTAGAATTTATCCACTCTAAAAATCTTGTCCACATTTCACTATTTCAACTTCATGGTATGATACTTTTACCACATAAACTACAGTCTGTTACCTGTCTGTAACATCTTGCGAAATTTCATTTGGACCTTCTTAGCCCAAGATATAGAAATTATCCCTAGGTCACCTATTTAAGGATGAATTCTGGGAGAGTATGGAGACATGAGTTGGAGGAATCATATCTCCTATATTATATATAATATTGTGTAAATTAAGCCTAGGATTAGAACAATTGAACTCACAAAATTGCTTGAAAATATGCAAGAAAAAATCAATAAGGAGGTTGAATATGTGAAAATCCACAAATTGTTGATGGTATTAATTTACATAAGCCATCACTAAATAAATTTAGGATTATCATAAATTAGATACTTCAAATACTCAAAATCGTTAGGGAGCTATTTGAATTGGTACCAAATAAGGCTTACTGAACTAGTAAAAAACCCCCCATAGGTGGATAAAGCTCTTTCCAAATAAGTCAATATGCTCACGAATTTGCTGAAGGAGAGTGTAAAAATCATAAGTGATGTAAATTTTAATTTATCATTCTTTTAAATGAGGAAAAAAGGGAGGTGAGTTGGTGCAAAAAACAAGGAAACCTACCTTAAAACTAGATTTAGCTTTTTCCTTAAAACTGCATAAAAGCTGGAAAGACTGGAAAAATAAGTAATGTATAGTTTGCATTATTGGAAGTATGGGGGTTGGAAGGATCTTATCTGAAATCATTTTAACATACTCCATGCATCATTTATGGAAATTTTGACCTCAAAAATGGGTTTTGGTGCAAACAATCTAGTGTAGGTCCTAGGAAATTAATAAAAAAGATTAATTATTTTATCCTAAGTATTAGGATGGGTTTTGATTATTCCAACAAATCTAAGGTGAATTTTTTTTACACATGGTATACAAAGATTTTGTCTTTGTCCTTTCAAATTTTCAACTCCTAAGTCTTCTCCAATATGGATTTGTAGAGAAAGTCCCAACATGATTACTTTTTGTCTTCTAGGGTTTTCAAGCTTGAACCTTAATATTCAATAGTTGTAGTTGTAGCAGTGTTTTGGCTACGGAAAGAATTCTTTCAGGGTGGATATCATACAATGTTATATTTTAATGGTTATACAATATCTAAAAACATTTTATATCATAATATCATAAACATGAGCAAAGGATCACTGAAATAAATACAAGTACAACAACACAAGAGAACACAAACATTTTTTGCGGAGAAACCACAAGATTAAAAAACCCACAAACTTTCTCATTAGATATTTTGACCAAGTAAAGTGTAAAACCATAGAAACCATAATAGCTTCTAATATTACACAATAGACTCTTTGTCTCTCTCTCTCGAATGCAATACTTGAGTGTAAGATGTGTGTCAAATGAGGAACAAGATTCCTCTATTTATATTCTTTCTTCCACTTGACTTTTTCCCTAACATGGCGGCCCTAACAAACTTACTGGGATGAATTATCCCAAGAAGACACAAAAAACACATAATATTATATTCTGGAGGGTTCTATTGACTCAACTTACAATGGAGGTTTTACCTCATGACTTTGACATGACCATTTTCATCAAGGACATCTTTGAATGGAGGAATAACATATTTGGAGGAGAATGCAACAAAAGTACAATATAATATATTTCGAAGTTAGAGGACTTAAAAAATTACTGGAAGGAGTTGGAGGAAAATAAATATATTTAGTTACAGATGGATTTTTGGATTATCACCAAATAAGGATTGTGAAAGATGATAGACACACAATCACTTTCCTAACATAATGGAGATGTTATCAGTACAGGGTGATGTCGTTTGGTCTCAAGAATTCACCTACAATTTTTTCAAGGATAGTTCTCATTGTGTTCAAGGACTTCATTCATAAATTCCTTGTAGTCTACATGGACGATTGGACCATTTATGTCCTAGTAAAATACCACACTGTGAATCTTCGACTGATGCTAGAAAGGTGTCGACAACATCATATTTCATTTAATCTTAAAAAGTGTGTACTATGTGGTCTGTTTGGGATCCTGTTGGGACACATTTTATGTAAGGAGAACATGGTTGTTGATCCTTCCATGATTAAGGTAATTTTCAACTTACCGACACCTATGATAGTAAAACAACTAAGGATGACATTGGGTCATACAAGATACTACCGAAAGTTCAGAAGAGGATACACAACGAACACTGCACCAATGGAGAATCTATTGAAGAAAGATGAGAAGTTTGAGTGAAATGATGAGTGCCAAAGAGTCCTAGGTACTCTAAATAAATACATGGTTGTAGCACAAATGCTATTTTTTCATATTGGATGAAGGAATTTCATGTTCTTGTCGATGCTTTGTCAGTTACATTAGGGTTAATCCTATATCAACAAGGGGAAGGAGAAATCATCCACCCAATTGTGTTTTTGATTCAGAACTTGTCTATGATAGAGAGAAACTACAAAACAACATAAAGAGAGGGATTGGAGATGGTGTATTCCTTACAAAAATTCTGCCACTACCGGGTACGAGGACATTTCAAAATGTTTACTAATCACTTAGCATCGAAGTACCTAGTCAACAAGCCTATGTTGGGGGGGATATATGCCAATGGCTGCTACTATTCCAATAATTTGATTTCAACACCATTATGAAACTCAGAAGGATTAACAGAGGACCCAATCATATATCATGGATAGTGTCAGGCGAAGAATGAAGCATCATCGAGGATAGATTTCCTGATGTGGAGTTGTTTAAAGTTGGAATGGTTGATGACCATTACAAACAAATGATCCAATTTTTGGAGATAGGAAAATCCTCAAACAATTTCACCACAATTGAGAAGAAGAAATTGGTTGTCAGAGCCACTGAATTCCAACTGATCATATAATAGATACACAATATGGGACTCGATGAAATTCTGTGTCAATATGTTCTTCCAAATGAGCAGGAAAGAGTATTGAAAAAGGAACATGATAGGATTAGAGTACATTATGGAGGAAACACAACCTCTAGGAAGATACTATGACCTCGATTATGGTGTCCAACAATGCATAGAGATGTCACATACTATGCTAAAAGCTCCATCTATGTGAATAAATGGGAAAACCATCGCAAAGGGATGAGATGTTTTTAGTACTACAAATACCGCTACAAGTATTTGATAAGTGGGTTTTATATTTTGTAGGGATCCATAAATCCTAAAGGTAAAAGAGAAGGTACGTGATACATCATTACTGTGACAGAATACTTGACAAGATAAGCTGAGGAATAACCAATGAAGGATTGCATAACTGCGGAAACAACAATTTTCTTGTTCGACAACGTGGTCACTAGATTTTAATGTCCCAAGATACTAATAAGATACCAAGGGGGTCACTTTTTCAATTACATTAATAGAGTGATGACTGAGGATTTTCAGGTTCAGCATAAGAAAAGTACTCCATATTACCCATAAGCGAATGGAGCAGTCAAGGCATTCAACAAGATATTTTAAAATGCACTAACAAAGATATGAAACACAAATTGAAACAATTGAGATTTGAAAATCCCTGCAATATTATGGGCCTACGGGACACCATGTAAAAGATTAACGAGACAAACTCCATTTAAGTTCATTTACAAACAAGAAGCGATAATTCCAATGGAATATATCATTCTTAGTCTATGCATAGTATCATGACCATGTATGAGTGATGAAGGAGCTGTTGTGGAAAGATTGGCATAGATATTGCACTTAGAAGAGGATCAGATCATCCTTGACATTCAACAGCAGGTAGAAAAGGATTGATAGAAGTTATGGCATGATCACCATAGTCAGGAGAAGCACTTCAAGTGTGGTGATCTAGTTCTCCTCTATGACAACAAGTTCATGAAGCACCCAAGTAAGATGTAGATTCATTGGTTAGGTCCATATATCATTTATTTCATTACCGACGGACGTGTCGTACAATTGCAGTAGTTAGAGGGAGTTTTGTTACCAAAAATAGTGAATGGAAGTTGACTAAATCCCTATTGGGATATCCAATAGTGACACCAATTTTGACAGCAGTGAAAGGAAAAGTTCAGAAGGGAAGTTTGTCAACATATGATAGAGGAATAAGGAAAGAGGAGTTGAAGCAAATTTTTAAGCTTGGAGATATTGGAAAAGGTGTGTAATGGTCAAATTCGACAATAAATGTGGAAATTACACCAGATGAGTGATGACATAATTTGGAAAGACATGAATTTATTGACAATCATGATCACTAGATTTGCAGGATCAATGCAATATTCAGTCAAAGATTGCAGGGTTTTCTAATGATCATCAATTTTTTTGGTAAAGAAGGATCGAAGGCTATCTAATGGTTCAAGGATAATGGGTCACCCCATTGTGTGAGTGGAGAAGATGAACTAGAGAAGAAAAGCAATGTGAATTTCCTAACCACTCTAGGCTGAAGGATGAATACAACTCATAGTTCGACAAAGGAAGGGGCAACACAGGAAAAATCTAGCTCATCAACTACACCAATGGAAGAAACAACAGTAAAGGGTTAAGTCACAACCATTGAAGATGAAAGATATCCCATAATATGTACTGTCAAGGAATTCAGGGGCACCAATGTTATGCATCAGTAAGAACCGTAAGTACACTATCAAGATTCCTACGACACCTAAGGGATTTCATGTGACGATGGCTATAGTACTGAGGTTGTAGAAACTAGAATATACTGACCACGACATTTTGGCTCACCCAAAATATATACAGGGCACATATGAGGGAAGAACACACAACAAAAAGGCCAGAATCACCAGAGAACTAACACAATGGGAATAGGGAATGCAATGGTCTAGGTTGTTTTCAATTATCCACATATAACACTTTGGACGATCCACATAGGTTAATGCATTTGTAAAGCAGCTGTTAACATGATTTTGTGGGAGGTATCTGTGGTTGGGGAGGAAGCTACCAATTATGGCTGATTTAATATCTCAAACCACTGGCATTCCAAAGGGAGGGGTCGACTTGTCCCAATACTTCATAGGGAAGGACAATGACAAGAAGTTGGCCATAAGACTGAAAAAAAATTATTGTGTGGTAAAAGATAAAATGACGTCTGTCATCCATACCGTTAGTGACCACAAAGTTCATGTTGCAGCAAAGTTGTTGGGAGTAAAGGTAGTGCAGAAGAATAGGTCGAATTAGTGTGTGTAGGAGGTTATCACATGCACAAAGCAGTATGCAACAAGAGTATAGATGAATTGGTCCTTTTTTTGCTGAATGAGTTGATGGATGATGTCATACTAGCGCAAGAGGTGGAAAAACCATTCACTTACTCATGGTTGTTGATACTAATAATATTGGTTGGTCGGATGGAACCAACACATTATCATGGAATTGAGGTTGATAATGTCAATGTTTATAGAGGAGTGTGGTATAAGAACTTATGTGAGCTCAACAAGAAGGAAAGGAAAACAAACAATAGCATTAAGTTTTATCTGTACTTGGATGCAATGGGCGATGTAGAAATATAAGTGTCACCATTCATGATAGACGAAGCCGCGAATAAGTACTAGAAGATTATGGGTTTGGAAATGGGGCTGAATTACATATACATTTAGGTGCGGTGAGATAAGGAGAACCAGTGGCTTACAACACAATTTATGTTGATTGATGAAGAGTTGGATTCCATTATAGTAGAATGGCCAACTAAGAGGAAAGTGTTCATAAGTGAGAAGGATGTGTCGAAACCAGGAGATGGACCACCAGTAGATGTCCCATAGAACCAAGTGATAGCTAAGGATTCAAAAGAGGAAGAATATTTGCAAGAAGAGGAATCGTTTGCAACCTTGACCAAATCAAACTTAGAGAAACAACAAGTTGAAGCATGGACGAAGTGTCGGTTCGAGAAATCCAAAGGGAGAAGTACTGCAGGGATCTTTAATGAACAAGTGAACAAGGCGGTAGCTACAATAACTTTGGGGACCAACAATAATACATCCAATATAACGAAAAATACAACAGGGTACTTCCACCACGTTATAGGGTTGTTGAAAACATTGAGAAATGAAGTACTGGAGATGAGAGTACCACAGGAGGGTGTGATGCAAAGAGTAAATGAGTTGCACATGGGCAAGAAAGTGTGGTTGGCATAGATTGTACAACAACCAATTATGACAGGGAATGTGGATGTAGATGCTACACTAAAGGGGTTCAACTTGATTAGTTGTAACGTCAATGAACTCCCAATATACATGCTGACATGAATCTAGAAAATAGCAAGAGAATAAATTAGAGACTATGAGACGACAATTCATGATTAATTTGTCTGGTATGAGTGGCAAGCAGAGAGAAATGAAGTAGAAATTCAATGCCTCAAAGTGGAAAAGGAAGTGGTACCGGAGGAAAGGGAAAAGGAATTTGACGAAATGATGAGACTACTACAAAGGGAAATATCAATTGCCTACGAAGAAATTATGGACATTAGTATGGATATGTTTACGAAAGAAAACGTATTTCAACTGGGAATTTTTTTTTTGATATGAGGAAAGAAAATGAGGAGTTGCATGACTGAGTTGTACCCAATGCATCGCTGAAGCGAATCATGGAAATAAGACGAGCAATTGAAGATAATGCAATAAAAATCACAGAAAGTGAAAAGGAAGTATAGATGATAGCATAAGAAACCATGAAGTTTTGCGGCAGTTTGGTACAATACAAGAAGCTACACCAATTTGAGGAAGAACTTGGTGAAGCAGAGGAACAATTGACAACACTGTGGGGGAACTGAAAGCGATCCCTCCACTTGCGCAGGTGATCAAGGAAGCGGATCTCAAAGTGTTGCAGCAATGTATCAATTGTTAAATTATTGAACCATGAATCTACATGAAGAAGAATGAACATAATGAGACATATTTTTGAAGTGGAATTATCAAGAAAATGAACATTGAACAAGACAAATTTTTTGTAAATATGATAAGTATTGATGACTTAATTGTAGAAATTCAGGCCTGCAGTAGATTAATTTCACCCACAACAATTAACAATTGATCATGCAAATTATCAACAATGGAGACTGAATATGGAGCTGTAACACAAAATTATATTAACTGAGTGTACAATAGCCAACCCTGTAATAACATAGGCTGCTGAATATATAGAATACATGAGCAAATCGAATGCATAAGGAAGCATCCAAATCTAGCATAAAGCAGGCTTACCCAAAATAGGCAAATCCCCCATAGTTGTAAAAAGCTGATCCCAAATCTATCAAGGACCCCAAGAATTAGCAAGGGCGCATGGATAAGCTAAAGAGTGGTCAAATGGTAGCTCATACATGCTTTTGCATGGAGGAAAGAGTGGAGGATGAAAGGGGAATAAAACAGGTTCACCTCACCTAGTCTAGCTTTCCTTATGTACTTTCAAAAGCTGGAAAAGCAGTCAACAAAGCAGAAAAAGCAGAAGGGTGCCTAGGAGGCCAGGAATAAAGCAGATTTGATTCCCAGGACTTTCCAAAGTGCTCCATGAGTCAATAATGGCAAGTTTGACCTCTATGGATAGGCAATTAGCTACTTGCACATGGGGGGACTCATGGTCTAGGCAAATAAGACAAAATAAATGAAATAATGTCTAAGTGGGTAAATACTATGGGTTGATTATTCTAACACCCCCCCTTAAGCCTGACTTTATGAGTAATAAATCAAAATATAGGGCCTAGCAACAAGGCTTAGTCACCCTTTACATACTGCAATGTCCATACAACCAAGGAAAGAGGCAAAACCAACTTGGGAAAATCCTCCCTTAAACATGGACTGTAAAACAAAATTGTAGAATCTTGTCTCCACTCATGCTTTGACAGCATGATCAGCAATCCCCAGCAGTGATTTGAGATTGCTGAAGGTCTTCTCACAAAATGATTTTGTGAAGATGTCAGCTACTTGTTCTGAAGATCAACAGAAGAGTAGGTGAATGGTGCCATCATGCACAAGCTTTCTGATGTAGTGCATGTGAATCTCAATGTGTCTGGTTCTCTGCTTCTGAACTAGATCCTTACAGATTCGAATGGTACTCTGGTTATCACAGTAGATGGTAGTTGAGTACTCAGGTTCGAAACCACACTCTCCAAGTAAACCCTGCAACCATAAACACTGAGTCGCTACATTGACAACTCCTCTGTACTCAGCTTCTGTAGATGAGAGTGCAATGGCACTCTGTTTCTTGCTTGACCAGCTGATTGGCCCTTCTGCAAGCATGAACACATAACCTAAAGTGGACTTCCTATCAGTGCTATCACCTGCCCAATCAATGTCAGTAAAACCAATTAAATCAAGGTCAGAATTGGCCTTATATAAAATCCCATGTGTCCTTGTTCCCTGAACAAAGCTAAGGATCCTCTTTGCTGCTTTC